>JAGFPH010002838.1:91326-172790 GCA_018207615.1 Philaenus spumarius | reverse complement strand
AACTGAGTAAAAAATTAATAAAGTTTACTATTTTTTACTATTTATATCATACGTTTATAAAAACAATAACACGGTTTTTGAAAATGTATTCGGCAATCAACATCCGCATATGACAGTACTTCAAAATGAAACCAAATTTTTAAATTTATTCCACGAATTAACGGGGAAAAATGACTTATGGGAATCAGATTTAATATGGCGGATAGGGTAGCGCCCCCTTAAATTAATATAGCACCCGTTCATTTGTATCTGTTTCATTAGGTTAAACAAATTTAAATTCTTATAAGCATAGATTGCTTCCTCAAAGCTTAATTTTTCGTCAATTTATGTAGTATATCATTTTTGTAAACAATTATTAAAACACTACGCTAATTTCAGGAGTAAACTAAATTTAATTAATTTCACGTTTATTATTGTTTACTTTTTACACAAATTTTAAAATCTCTTTTTAACTCTTTCTTACACAATTTACTTTTTCACTTCGTGCTTTGAATGAGCAAAGATAGTATACGATTTATTTATAACTTCAAAGTAGCATTCCAGAATTTTTTGGCTGCTTTGAAGCTTTAAGGAAAATTGGCTGTAAAATGACGGAAAATGAAGCATGTCAGGAAACAAACCTATGCTTGGAAAAATATAAGTTTTTCTGACACCCAAAAAACATTTACAGTTTAAAATTACCATTTTGGTATATACGGTATAATATTTTATTGCGTTATATTCTTATAATCAGGCCTAATTTGTTTAATTTTAAATAATCCATTTAAGTATTACTATATTTTCTAGGCTTATTATTAAGAATAGTTTAGAATTCATTGAAATAAAAGTAAAACACTGACCACTGTTAAACTAAAAAATGTATCCGTGAACAGCATTGTTTTGTCGTTAAACCCTCAAATCTAAAAAAAATTTATTACAAGGGTTTGACTTTTTTAATTGAAAGAAATTTCGAATTCTACATTAAGTTGATGTACATACTATAGTTGATAGAGGTTGACAACCTCTTATTACGTTCAATATCCACTATCCTCAAATTTCAAATTATTTACTATACCTTAGTTAAGTTTATTAAAATATTTAAGGTAGGATATAATACAATAGAAGAACGTTTTTATTTAGTTTAAACAATATTTTGCACTTTTATATCGTGGCATGTGCAATTGATATTTTCAACAAGAGTTAAAACTGCTTGCATGTACTGTCACGTGTAAACTAATCCACACTGTAAGGATCCATTACGACAGGACACTTGCTACAATTTGCAAAAACAATTGCATTTCAGTGTTTAGAATAATCGACAGCACTTGCGCAAGTAATGTCTCAACTTTTCTCGCAGATGTCCAGCTTTACGATAACAGTTGTTAAAACTGATTATTATTATACCGAAACTGAAAATAATTCATCAGGTAAGCTGGGATCTTAAATGGACAAATTGTGTTTCTTTTTTAGCCTTTTATTTAAATAGTCCTAAATATGCACCAATGAGTTTCTCGTACCGAAAATCACGTAGAAGCAAATTTTTATGAAATATTTAGAGCATTTTTCATGAACGAATATATATTTACAAATATACAAACATTGTTACTGTGTTTGCATAGCATAGCAAATGTACAGCGTGTTAATAAAGTCCCTTTAACCCCTTCATTATTTTATGTACGAAAATAAGTTTGTATATATCTTGTGTATCTTTTAGGACAGATCTGACCTTCTATGATTTTTTGGGGCTTTGGTAGGATAGGGAATAACAATTTCAAATGTAAAATTAGGTCATGAAATACACCAACAAAATGTCGCAAAATTAAAGTTTAATTGTTTCGTTTCAAAATAATATACAATCAAAGTTCTGGATAAGAAATTTTAATTTTAACATCATTTATTTTAATTGTAACCACAATTTTTTTAAATATTTTTTAATTATATTTAAATTTGTTGAATATAAATATAAAAAATATTGATGAAATAACATGTTTTACAAAATGAATACCCTCAACAACCTACTTATTTTAAATTATTTTCACAAAAATAATGAAGATTATTAAAGGGACTTTATAAGATACTCAGTATGTATACAATTCGTTTAGTAGTACAGGATTGTAATTTTTGAAGCTTTCAATATTTAAAAAAAAAGTACTTTTAGAAAATATGATAAACTACAATATTTGTGTATCATTTCATAACAGCTGATCTCATATTGATTCATATCGACCAAAAGTTTGACTACCTCCAATTCAATTGTAGCTAAATTTATATTTACTTCTTTTTCTTTACCGCGATATTTATTGCAATGTTTCATTTTCGTTATCACCGACAATTCGCTTCCTGTGGCGTTATGTTATGACTCTTGAAACTAGTCTGACAATTAATTAATGTGATATTTCTATAATTTCCTCTTTCGTGAATAGAGTTATCTTGAGAGTGAACAAGAGCTGCTAAGGACAGTTTTGATAAAGTGGAGTCATTCACCGCTCCCACGGTCTATTGTCATGTGTGGTTGACTACCCCTTGGAATTGTGGGCGGGTCTGACTAATAGGCTAGTTAGCAGGAGGTGTGTGTAGAACTTCAATCACAAGAAATGAGTGAGTTGTGGAGAGATGTGGTTGGTTTATTTATGATTTGTTCTACTAAATCTACACTGTGAGTAACACTGGAAAAGTTAAAGCAATAGTTGAAAATGAAAAACATAGAAATGAAGAGTATATTTTGGGATTCAATTATTAATCATAGTTTTTATTATTTTAGGTTGAACGAAACAAATAAATTCGCATTTTTAGAGAAACTTATCGTTAACGATAAATTAAAATTTTTCAAAGTTTAATTTTATGTTAGTTTAGCTTTGAATTGTTTATGTTAGGTTTATTTTTTCAGATTATTTTTATTTTAGGTTAGGTTAACAGACAGTTTCAACTTTCATAATTTAAACAATCCGCAATCAGTTTTGGCATATGTATTTGTTCATATATGACCTTTTCCCTTGATGACAGCAAGCAATTAATTGTTCACGTAAAGTTACGAAACATGCCAGGGTACAGGGTAGTAAACGAGTATTTGTTAATGTGCGAAAACGTTATTAAAAACAACACAAGCCAATACTAAAACTTTTTAACGTTTTGAAAGCAAAAGTATAGTTTTAAAACTATATTAAACAAAATACTTCGTGTTTAGAAACGAATATACAAAATTGTATTCTTGTTAAATCTCTAAACTTTTAAAATAATAATAAAAACATAAAAGAAAATTTAAGAAAAGATGTAATAAACCCCATATATCACAGAAAATAGTGGTTGACATTTTATAATATTAAACAATAGGCCTATACTGGATATTGTTCCACACAAGCATGCACAGCACATATAATTTGAAAAATACATTAAAATTACGAGAAAAGAGTTCATTCACTGCCTATAAAATATAATATATATACTAATCTAAAGTGTTTATCAAGTGGGTAGAAAATACTGAAGTTTACATATAATTCATAAGAAAGTTTAGGCCTATAAGCAGTTTAAAAAAATTATATTTGTCCATTATTGACTCCGCTGATTGAAAATGCAGTTTACAGCAATTTACTTCACTTCTAAACTTCCACGTAGGCTATTTCTCAGTGACATTTCCATTTACAGCTTATTTCATACTATGCAAATAGTTTACTGTTTTTCTAATTTTAGCTTGGAGTTATATTACTGGTATATATGACAAAATTATTAATTGCATTAAGCTTTAATATTGAATACTATTAAATCTTTGAGATGTATGATAACCCAATAATTTTATTAAAAAGAAATTATACGAAACGTGATTATAAGATGGAAATTAGTTGCCGTGCAAGGCACGCAGGACTCTCCCCTGTTAAAAGATAGTATTCTCTATATTAAAGCATCAACAAATTGCCTATAGAAGGGAAACCAATGCGGCTTAAAAGGTTTTCTGTTGAAGTTACATAAATAACTACTGTTCATAGAATAAATATATGTTTAAATTTAATATGTAAATGTGTAAAGTAGGCTATGACGAATACAAGTAGATAAATATTGTTAAAACGTTGAGGAAATGTCAATTAATGTTTATCAAACATAGACAAAACTTGCCCTGTTAAAGGGCGCTTGATACGAAAAAAAACATGAAAAGTATACATATGTTTCTTACTTTACATACATGTAGAATACATACAGGCATTTTTATATAGACCTCCTTGAATGGTTACTCATGGTCACCAAACGGAAGGGGAGTCGTTTGTGAAAGGGTTGTTTCGTTTATTCCATTCCTTATCAGTTTAATTGCTACAAAAACACTTCGTATAATGCCCAGATGCCGTCAACTTGGAAGTGAGTTAATTACCACTTGCTTGACTTCCGCCCTCTTACCTTTTCACAGCAGATATGAAAAGCTATCTGGTCTTTAACGGAAACTTAAATCTGGGATTTTCTGTTTACCTATTCGACTAAGATTTGAGTTCGGAGAATCTTGTTCTATACAGCTTGTTAGTGACTTTACTTTCTTTTGTATGTTTAATTATTCTATTCCTTATCAGTTAAATATGATAAACTATAAACACCCATTTTAAAAAAGGACACAATCTTGCACATCTCTACTACTATTTTGCCACCAAGTGGGAAAGCAGAGTAGATCAGTGGTAAAAACCATTCGTCCAGTTTGCTATTGGAACCTACAACACTTCAGTTTTGCTGTCTTGAACTTAGACTACTCCTCCGGTTCCATTAGTTTAACTGTATTAATGTAAACCATAAAACAAAAAATTGGCCAAGTGAAGTTACATGAGACATCTGTCTGTAATGACCCTGTGCGATTGCTCGTCAAAATTACTATTATTTCTAAAAATATAAATACTGAATATTAATATTACTTCAAACAAAACCTATATTTCTTTTTCTTTGATGTATGGTTTATTGTTTCCTTGTTTTGGCTTAGTTTGCATTTCATAAAGGTCTTTAGGATACCGTACGTGCATGATGTTTAATCACGAGTCGATATGTTCCCTATAGTATGCTACACAACTGTAGATTATTCCTCTTCTCGTTTTTATAGCAATTTGCCTTTTTTGGCCAACACAAAGTCTTCACTGTATAAAAACGTGATATCAGAATAATAAAATTTCCTAAAATTACTAACTACGTACTTAGACAGAAGGAAAGGAGCTGCCACTGCATAAAAATGCAGATTGTATTAAAATTAACCCATTTAGATTTACATAAACCCTTAAGTAAAGTTTAATTAATTTTATTCCACCGACTTTGAAACAAGCTCAGTTAATGGAACTTGAAGGGTTTATAATTACATTGTCACTTTTGTGTATCATGGGGGCAGTGTATTACTCAAGTCAACAAGCAACTATTTGTGACTATTCAGATATCAGTGAACTTTTGAATAATACACAATTGATTATTATCATTTATACTTCTTCAACCCACATTGGATCTGCTATAATATTTTGTTTCTGTAAAATTTTAAAATGCGATCATTTAGCTCGAAAAGCTCTTTAGTTATCATATTTATGTTGCTGCTTCATATTAAGACCGTGTGTTCCAAAATCTAAAATTGCGACAACATCTAAAAACAAACAAAATTAGTAGCATTGAACTATACTTTACCGTTATTTAAAACCCTCAATAGTTTTAACTTAGATCAGCTGTTTACGATAAAGCAGAAACAAAGAATATTATTATAGCCAAGCACAGTAGATGACACTAGAGGGTAACCCGAAATCTAGATTATCCCCATTATTTTTCTTATCGTCTTTAATACCAGTTGACCTAATTCAATTGTTCATTTTGGATTGCATTATTTTCTATAAAAATTAAGTAATTTGAAGAACTTTGATATTTGTAACAATAAAATCTGTAGAATTTGGCAAATAATTTTACAAATAACTGGTTAAACGAATATCAGTCGTAACTCAATATTTTTGCTTTGTACAATAATTATTTGTATCTTTTTGTAACAACATATACCGTAAGCTTACCAGTTGCTTTATGAAACACCTTCTGAAGAGAGCGGCCCACTCTTGATACAAACTCTAGTGGTCAAGATCCCTCCAGACGTGCGACAACGTACCGTAACAAAACGCAATCGCTTGTTATACGTAGAACCTCAATAGCGTAACATCGTAAGTTCGGAGCGAACCATCGCTTGACGATTTTCTAGCGTCGCATCAAAGGAATGTTACATATACTCTTAAGCGGTATACATTGCGAACATTTCACTGTATCATGTTTCTGTAACATGTTGTAGTGAAATTTTTGTGGGATTTTCAATTTGTTTCGCTGCGCGGGTCTGTGTTCGCTGGATGTTACGGGAATCAGTTGAGCTGAAACCAGCTTCAAAGATGGATGCATCGAGATGGCACCGAATGCACTGGCAAGTCGTGAATACCCTTTGAAAGGGTAGGCGATGTTACAAGTTGTTACATGAATCTCGTCTAGACTACGCGTAACGTCGTCGCGAACATTCCTTTTCGCAGTCATTTACCGACTCTGGGTGGAACATGGTCTGGTGAACATCAAATTTGTTACATGATGACGTTACAAGGCTCAGTACACATGGCCGAACATGTTACGCGTAACTGTTACATTACGGGCAAATGTTCGCAAGTGTGTACCCGGCTCTAGCATGTCTTGGCGGGACTAAGTGACCAGTGTTTCACCAAATGAAAACAAATCAAAGTTTTTCTGAGAAATTCTGGTAAAATTTGTGTACAGTCTGCTAAATGCTTGAAATTTCAAATCTAAAACTAATTTGAAAATGTTACAAAATTTTAAAACTATTGATGATTTTGACAAATTCCGGAGTACAGTTTGAGCGACACCGCATGGTACACAGGAAATAAATTACTTGAACTAAACATAAATTCACATTTTTGGCAAAATAATTTCAGACTAATTTTACCTTCCATTTATAACGCAAATATTTATCGGTCTGAACAATAAATCTATCAGCAATAAACAGCTGATCACGTCCATGTAAAAATGTGTGGCTATTACAACGTTAAATTTTGTCTTAGGTTGCAGGTAAAACAGTTGACGAGGACAATGGAACTAATAATTTATTATACACAGTCGGATTATTGTACGGATCGGATAAGTTACAATATATTGTAATGATTTCAATACACATTTATAACCGCTGATAAAATAATTCCACAAAACCATGTAATACTATAAAGTTATGTTCACAACTTCAGTCAAAACAAATGTTCTACACCTTTTAGTTGGACCATTACTACACGGTACATTGTAGTGTAAGAATAAAATAACTATCTTAAAAGTTTAAATCTGTTGCACGAACCTATAATACATACCGTCTACATACTTTTACTACGAGCCTAAATTGTATGTTCATAATTTCAGTAGTTTGACATAATTCGGATAATGTAAAATCTGTAATATTCTACGTCGAATATCCTGAAAGGCGAGAAGTAGTGGGAGGTACACCCTCAGTACAGAGCTGCCCACACTATAAACTTGCTTACTCAAGCGGTAAAAAGATAATGCGACGTAAAATCATAATGCCAAGCTTACTTTACTGTTTTAAATATAAAATATAAACTATCTTTGGAATTAAGCTCTTTACTTGAGCAATAAAATATAACTACTACTCCTATTTAATAGGAAACAAATTTGACTATTGATATATTAATATTCGTTCCTAATTTAAAAGGACGATTTTAAAGTATTTTACAGGCAGACAAAATTAGAATTTTTATGGTTTTACATCTTGCTGTACATTTAGACAGTGTTTCCAACATTTACAGTTATTTTTCTTTTACTTTGAAGGCTCGTAAATATTATAAAATGTCCTCCATCATGAGTTATATGAATGTTAAAAGTGTCATCAGTTCGATGAACCAAACCACAAAGCTTTTCTGCTTAGAAATAATTACTTCTAATTTCTTTTAGACCTTTTCCTCTCAATCACATAGCTACTTACGTTGGTCAAACCACTAATAATAATTACTGTGGTATAGGTTGGCCTCTTGTCAGTATTTTACTTTTCTCTATATAGTTTCATCTTGAAAAACCATGTTTGTATACCCTTAAACAAAACCCTTTCAAACTATACAATCTCACGACAGTATCATACAATATTTATCTTTTTGACGTTGGTTCCCCAAAATATATAGTAAAATATTGATTTCAATATTTGATTATTGGAGTATATACAATACCTTAATCCGTTTCTGACATAAATTACTGTGACAGACAGACAAACGAATCCATTTATTTCTTTTAAGGTGCAAAGCCATAAAACATTTACATTCTATAGTTGCCTTCAATAAGCCAAAAATAGGCCATCTGTAATAATCACAATAATCCTGAAGATCAGTGGTATCCTTAATAAATTTAATTAATAAATTATTACCCACTGCTATAAGCATTTACCACCCTTATATAATTTTAGATAAAATTATATAGAACATTACTCATTTCATAAGTGATAGAAATAACTACAAGTCTTCTATAGCCCGTCTCAACTTAAGTTGAGGCAAGGAGGGTGGGTAATTAGGGTCGGTCTCAACCGTCATAAAACTGACCCTTATTAATGCCGCCTAAGTGAACCTGTAGGACACTCTAGTATAAAATTGCAATTCAGTATGTCTTAAGTCAAAATGAAAAAACGATATCATATTTCGTTTCATGATATTTTCCAGATAATTTTGATACCAAATTTGATTACATTTGGACAAATTTGAGCTGTACTAGCATTATAAACTTTCTTAGTTGAATTAAAATTACTAATATGGTTTACAACAATAAAGCCACAAAAATGTACTAGAGAAGTTCATATATTTAAATCTATACTAACATTATAAAGATTTAAAGTTTGTTTTTTTGTTTGTATGTAGGGGGTAATCTCTGGCATTACTGAACCAATTGAAAAAATAGTTTTACTAATAAAAAGCTACACTATCCCTGAGTAACATAGGCTATAATTCATTTCGTTAAAAACCTTTTTTATTTCAATATTTGTAAATTTAGTCGGAAAAATTCTTAGGTTAGGCCTAGAATAATAAACCAACACATGTATTTACATTTATTACCATAGCAACCAACTGAACAAAAAAAAACAGATAATATAGCTGTTTGCTCCAATTAACAGCTGATTTCAAAATTTGAAGCAATTATTTTTTTATTTCTAGCTTTTAGGTTACATTTAATGCGGCCTCTGGCAGTCTCAAGCCTGCAAAACGAGCTATTTAATAATTAAATAAGCTCCGAAATGCAGAGAGAAAGTTTTAACTATCACATATGGTAATTATAATATGTTATTACTGTTTATTAGTATTATCATGTTGCGTTAATTAATGCAATATAATTAATACCGCTTTATCATTAATAATAACAATTTTATTTTGTAATTTCTTGTATTGAAAAAAAAAACAGTTACAACACTTTAAGTCGGCCGATTAACATGGGACAAACACACAATTGTTTGTATTATGATAAATAACGATACAGTATCGAATTTTTTGTCAAATAATGATTATTTATTACATTTTTAAATATGAACTTCTCTAGTACATTTGTGTGGCTTTGTTGTAAACCGTACTAGTAATGTTGATTCAACTAAGAAAGTTTATAATGCTAGTACAGCTCAAAGTTGGCCAAATGTAATCAAATTTGGTATCAAAATTATCTGGAAAATATCATGAAACGAAATATGATATCGTTTTTTCATTTTGACTTAAGACATACTGAATTGCAATTTTATACTTGAATGTCCTACAGGTTCACTCAGGCGGCATTATAAGGGTCAGTTTTATGACGGTTGAGACCGACCTTAATTACCCACCCTCCTTGCCTCAACTTAAGTTGAGACGGGCTATAGTTCCTTCCACCTCTATCTAATTTTGGTGAATCAGCTTAAACCTCAGTGTCCTTAAAAAGGGGGTAAAAAACATAGTATTTTTGTAATTATTGTGGTGGTGGAAGTTAACTTTCTACCATTAAGTTAAATCTACCTTTAAGAAATTATATCCCGAAATTCAGGTGTTATTAATTATACTTTATAGTACAAAAATAATACATATTACGAAGTAACGTCAAAAGGTAAATACAATGTTACGTTTAGACGTGATAACAAAGTTTTCGTACCCATAGTAAAATTAACGATATGTTCAAAATTTTACTCTGTAGTTACACCTAGAATATATACTAAACTTCCAGAAAATGTTAAAGCCTGCACGCACCTAATGAAATATTTAATTCTTTTAAAAATCTGGCTTTTAGGCATGGATTGTGTTGAAGGTTTTGGTATAGGAATACAGTATTATTCTAATTTTATTTGGATGCATGGGAAATGTGTGTAAGAGATGTGATAGGGGTATGAAGTTGTTTTTCTCTTTTCTTTTTTTTAATATTTGTGTATAGTATTGTATTTCTTTTTAATATGTTGAACTTGTAGCTACAAATGTGTATAATATATAGGTATGAGAGAGAGTGTGTATGATTTATTATCATATGTGAGTGTGTGTTATTTTTGTGTAATTTTAACTAAGTTATATTTATGTTATGAATGCAGATCTTTTGGCCTAATTATCACAGAACAAATTATTCTTGTTTTTCTTTTATTTGCAATCAATTTTAAATTTCATTTTAATTTATTAAGAATTTAACTGCTCCCGATGACATCTTGGACCTCTGTTTTTTTTTCTTGGTCATTTAGTTGAGAGACGTGCAGCCTCAAAACGGGCAGACCCATGGAGGCTGCAATATTTCATTCCTTTTATTCTTTTCTTCTTCTTAAGTTTTTCTGTTTTTGTTTACATTATGTTTTTTCTTGTTTAAGGATTTATAAGTAATATTGTTTTCTTTTTTGTGTATTTTATAGTAAGTATTGTATTATTGTGTCACATTTCAATTTATTTTGCTATTTCTGTTGTTAAAGTGAGTTATATTTTTTTTTTTGTCTAAATCTTTTTGTTTTGTATGTTTTTCTTATTGTAAAAAAAGGAGTAAACAATTTTAAATAAATAAAGAATGTATTCTTTTTCAAACGCCTGAATTACAACACTAATTGCTCTGCCGTCACTTAAACCTGTTTAAAGCTGTTAATTTGAAGTACTGACACATTTTTCACAGTTTGTTGTTGTGTTTAAAAGTCTACTTCAAAAGACAGTTTCTTTTCATGGTTGGATGCACCTCGAAAAATATGCTAGAAATAATACGTTTTCTCAATTCAGACGTTATTAAACCATCAGAAATTATTCATCAAATGCAGCGTCAATAGGTATGGAGAGAGTAGTTGAGTTAATAGTGGAAGCAGGATCTATGAATGGAGTATGAATGGTCTCTTTTAAATTGACTAATCACTCTAACGAAAACGGATAAGGCAGAACTTCGATTTTAAAAAGTAATGGAATATTGAAGTAAATGATTTACAGTGGTCGAAAAATTAAACCTCAAATGATAAAAGGTATCAAACCACCATGGAGCAACTGCGATCACTGAAACAAAATGTAGTTTTAAACTATCAAAAAGCTACATTTTACTTCAGTATAGCGCTCGAACTCAAAAGACCAACAAAACAAATCACTTTACTTCAAGATCTCGAAGTTGAGCCGTTGAATCGCCTTCGTACATTTCATTTTTACGTACCATTAGTAAAAGAGCTGTCACCAAAGCATTGATGTTCTCTTATAGACGTCATAGATGCTGTGTAAAATTTTCTCCACACAAGATCAAAAAACTTCTTTCAGGACAGAATTGAAAAGCTCATTAGGTGATGGACTAAGTTCATACAAGTAGGAAGACATTTGTTGAAAATGTATAATGTATCATTTATAAAAGTGGAAATAATAATATTGAATTTTTAAATATTACTTTACTTTTGCAACTAAATGCCTACAATACGAATTTGGTTTATCTCATTTGACGTAAGTGTAATTATAATATTATCAAGCTAATAAAGCTCACTTGACTTGAGTGCTTTAATGTAAAATTAATATCGTTTTAGATTTATAGTCTGGAGTATAATCACAGGATTGGTTTAGCATCCCCAGAGTAGATCTTGTAGTAAGAGCTGCGGTTGTAATCCATTATTTATTGGCAATCCGTGTATCTGAGGGGGAACATAATTGAATTGGAAGAATTAAGGGAATATTATTATAGATTTGTTTACAAAACAACTGTTTTGTAACATCCTGTTTTGTATAACATCCTCTTATATTGTATAAACACGAGTCCGAATACGCTTAATTTACCAAGGAAGAATGTTTTCCTGCAGAAAATATTAATTGTAA
Organism: Philaenus spumarius; assembly: GCA_018207615.1. Classification (NCBI taxonomy): domain Eukaryota; kingdom Metazoa; phylum Arthropoda; class Insecta; order Hemiptera; family Aphrophoridae; genus Philaenus; species Philaenus spumarius. Next base: position 160,536 of record JAGFPH010002838.1, on the reverse strand, counting down.
GTAATAATACAGTACTAAATAACATACGCTAACGCTGATCGTGGCGCTTTCATATACTTAGTGAGTTTTCTAGCAAGAACAAGACAAGTCCATGCATGGTCTTGTCCCGTTTTTGCTGGAAACACTATGATGGACTTATTCGGAATTTTTCAGAAACCATGTATTTTCATCCTTAATTTTACATGTGGATTGTCACCTTTTAGAAGAATATGTTATATCTACATACACCCCTGATTATTATAATATAGTGCAATAATCTCCATTTATGATTTTTTGGACTTGTCCGGTTTTTTGCTATCAATTACAATACTCAATACCCTCAACTATAATACTTTTGGAGTTTTACTATTTATCTCAGCGACCTTGAAAACTATGGATTTTAAACTAATAACAGTCGTTTTCGGTTGTTTTTACATTCACCCCCCACCCTCCCCATCAATAGGAAAGCTATGAAAGGTTCACCATTAAAGTATATTTTTCCAGGTAATAAGTCATATGTGACTGGTTTAAGTTGGTCCAGGCGTTTCAGCTATGCTGGAATAGTATATTCTCATCTTCACATACATACTTTTTTAAATTATATTGACCTAACCTAAAAAAGCTGGTGGTTGTGAAGAATAATTAACTGATTCTAAATTTCTTTATCGGTTAGCTGATAATTAACTCCTAAGATATTCACCATTTTTACACTTTAAAATCAAAAATTTTCTAAATCCTTTATTAGTGTGTACCTATGACCCGAAAGAATATACCTTCACATGTTTGTATTTTCATCTTCAGTAGATTTTGCTCTACGTGTATTCTATGTCAGTTAGTCAGAACTAAGCTGCATATATGTATATTATAGATTACTTACAATTTTATACGAACGTTATAAACTTTATTTGTTTGTGCTATTTTTGAACCAATAATTTCAGAAAATACCGAACCCAATTATAAAAGTTTTACTTGTGAATAATATAGAGATCTTCATGTTACACTGATTCATAAGATTTTAGAATTTTTAATTTGGGTGCTCAAAAAAATGTCTCTTACGAAAGGTTGTGTAGACATTTAGTTGTAGATGTTACGACAGCAAATATACAGAATGATTATGTAATGTGCGAAAATAACTGAAGGGTTATATTGGTCAAAACAAAGGAGAAAAGCGTACACTCATATGTCCGGAAACGCTTCTTTTACCAGCTATCCGCCATTTTGTTTTATTTTTAATTTATATCTCAAGATTGGCTTAACCAATGAGTTAAAATTTAGCAAGGTACATCAATGTCAAGACTTAGTTTGAAAAAATAATCTTCTTGTTCCAATTACCCTTTTGCAACGTTTATGTTCAGAGTTGTTGGATTAATTTGGACGTTTAATGCGTCACTAACAACACCGATGTTCATGTTATAGAGTATTTCGTCAGTTAAATCGTGGTTTTACATAATTTACTTTTGTGTGTATCCTTTCAGGTGTAAATTAATTAATTATCTTCTGCACCATTCTTTTTAAATCAACATGTACTACAAAAAGCATTTATAATTAAGGTATTTTCAAGCATCTGTCTATCTTTAAAGAGGGAAGTAGCGTATACTAAGCAAAAGGGGAACACCAATACATGTATCACCAGCTTTCCTACTACTTTATTTTTAATATATTTAAATTTGAAAATACTCCGACCATGGGAATTTATGGTATTTTTAGGATAGGTAGTAAAACAAATGTTCTACTTGTCCCATTTGTACATCAAGGGGAGCAGAGTGGCGCAGTGGGCTAGGCGATTGTGAACAGTTGAAAACGAGTTGCATAGATTCAAACCGTTAATGGAATTCTATTCTCTTTCACTTCTTCGTTGAACCCCGGTTTTATGAGTCTAACTGACATAAATGAACTGCGTTGGAAAATAAAAAATGAACAGTCGTGTACTAACAAAATCCGAAAACATTTTTGTGTAACTTTTGTAAGGCAGACTTTGACCATATTTCTAATTGAATTCATCTACAACTTGGACTGCTGACAGATGTGTTTTAGAAGATTGTACTAACCGAATTGCAATTCCGTTCTCTAATGTCTACCAGAACACATGGTCAGCAAATTGTCAATTAGTAATTGTAATTAGGCACTTGTAATTGGTAAACAGTAATTAACAGACAACTGTTCAGCCTCCCGTCAGCACCATGAGAGCGCTTCAGTCGTGTTTACGGGCAATATTTGCATTTCAATTTGCATTTATAACAATTAAACGTCATCCACACTGAGTTTAAACAATGAGATTGGGTTCTATTACAAACAATTATAAAATTCAATTATAAAACTAATCTCTTTCTACAAATCTATTTGTTTTAATGTGAAAAATCTACTCTTTTAAATAAGTTTATCGCAAAAACCACTAAATCAAATAAGATAATTCGTTCACCTTTTCCAAATAAAATCACAGAACAAGAATGTATATCCCGAAAGTCTCTGACACGCTAATAAGTGTTACTTTGAAATTTGTAAATTAAACATTATAAGTAGCGCAACCGTACAAATAAGAAATAAGGTCAACTATAAGGATGAAGGAGAGATAGTTTGTTGTCTATTCCTCTAAAGTAGCCGTTCTTCCAGATAATACAGAATGGTATTGACTCAAGGACGTTACACTTTTCTTATTGCAGATCTGTAGTTATTTGTCTTTCCAATTAATTAGGAGACTGAATAAAAATGCATTTTGAAAACAGTGAACAATGTCGAAAACGTTTGAAACATAAGACAGCATTTTAAAGTGTTTTATTCTTCTTGTGTTAGTCACACTAAATAATTACAATTTTGTAAAATTGATCCAATTTATTTTTTTTTTTCAGGTCCATTCTGAAATGGACATCGACCACGATGTTTCCAAACGCCAAGTCAGTGTGCTCGCACGAGACGGACATCTACCCTACCAAGGCAAGAGATACGTTGGAGTCAAAATAGAACCCGAGTACGAGAGTCAACCTTGGGAGAAACCTGTGTACGACGACAGAGACTCTAACGAAGCTTCTGACATGTTTGGCATGAATGATAAGAGATACGTCGGCGCTCTGGCAAAAAGTGGTGACCTACGTTTCATAAAACAACGCGAAGATAAAAGAGATGAGTTGGATACGTTGATTGATGAACTATTGACGGCTGAAGAGTTAAAGAAGATAAGGCTTGAAGCTTTGCGGGAAGAGTTGTACAAAGAGAGAGAAGAAATCAACGATGACATTGCTACAGAGAAAAGATCATTATCGTCTCTGGCGAGGGGTGGAAACTTACCTTTCAGGGATGATCAAAAACGAGATGACACAAGAGAATGGTTTGGTTCATCTGATTTCTTAAAACGGGGAATTTCATCATTGGCTAGAAACGGACAACTGCCGTTCGCCTACGGCGGGAAAAGAGGTGGTATATCATCATTGATGAGAAACAGGTACTCCTATACCAAGAAAGACGACGATGTGTACAGTGAAGGAAATGATTTAGACAAGAGAAACCTTGCATCGCTTGCTCGAAGTTACAACTTACCTTCAGGCAAAAGAAATATCGCTTCAATTGCTGATTACAGAAAGAACATGTTTGGAAAGAAATCCTTGTTTGATGACTGGCTAGAGACTGAAGACGATGGAACTAATGACCTCCAATCACCGTACGGTAAGGACAAACGGTACTTGGGAGCTTTCTTAGCGAGCAACCAACTCCCTTACAATAGAAATCCTTCTGATTACGAAACAAAACGAAACATTGGAGCGATGGCTAGAAACTGGAATCTTCCAAATTACAGATCCTATAAACGGTTTGACAACACAAATGAGGAAAATGAAACCATACTAAAGAACTTAGCAGCCTCACTCATTAATCAAAATCTAGAACACGGTAATGAAGAAAAATCTAGTATTGGAAACAAGGAAGAACATGATGCTCTTACGTTTGGTTCTATGGACGATCAGAAAAGTTTCGCAATGAGAAAAAAGAAGTCGGTCAATTTGGAAGAACAATCTATGGAAGAGAAGAACCACCAACAGTCGACTCAGGTCGATGAAAATAAAACGCATAATGATGTTGACAGAATCCATCGAAGTAAAAGAGAAGCTTTTGACGACTCTGGAATGAATTCTGATGAATATACCATGCCTGTCATGCAGAATGCTGAAATAACAGAGTATGATGACTTGACGAAATCAAATCAAGATCAATCGAATTCTAGGACTAAGAGGTATTTTGGTAAGTAAACTTATTTTACTTAACAACACTTACTTCCTGGTGATACACAAAGAAGAATTGTGTTAAAAAATATGGTCTTCTGACAGCCAATATTCCAAATCATTTACATCATTCAACTCTTCTTCTTGGTTAAGCTTCATTTGTATTCTAGTTTTCAACTTAAAATTAGGTTCACCGAACAACCTGACATTTCCTTACACATTCAATGCCGTTCTACAATTTGTTTCTAACTATTGTTTTCACAAAATCATCCATTAATTTTTACCTCATCAATTCAAAAACATTTCAAATTTTATCCGGTTTAATAAAATTTCTTTGATTTAAATATGATTGTCTCCGTCATTTTCTTTCACAACCTCCTAGTCTAGTAACCATGACAGAAATCGTTTAACTTTAGTTAATACATTCAACCTAGTTTACTTGGTACTCTGATTCTTTGATCGCCTTCATCTACTTTTCAAACACATGGCGAAACAGAATACAAATTCCTAACAATTCAGTCTATTTCATACCCCCCCCCCCCCTCCTGCCCAGTTCTATACTTAACTTGGTTGCAAACAATATAAATCCTCACTAATTGCATCTCAGTTCTCCAATACGACTGCTCTTAGGGTTTTACTTTTATTTTAATAAATTGCTTCGCTTCAAAAACCTTATCCTTCTCACTCCTCTCTTAAACTTACAACTTTTAAAGAATTCTTCGTATCTCTATATCGTACGCACATTCACTCTCTCTCTCTCTTTGCCTTTTCTTTTTCTCTCTACCTTTTCTATAATTACAGGAAATGGAATACATGAGATCCTCGCTACCTTTTGTGTTATATTCATGAATACTATCAATCATATTTATCTTAAAATGTTAATTCAACAGGCCTTATCTTACCTACCTTCAAACTCATTCAATGTTATCTTCACCACTCATTGTTCGCCCTCAATAATGTCACATAGTCTTCAGTAAATTTATTCTGAACGCTAAAGTAAATCATTAATCTGTTCTAGTCATTGTTTTACCACAAACAAAGAATATGATCACTTCAATACATTTGATGTCTAAATAAATGCATTAATGTCTAGATAAATTTGTTGCATGGGTTTGATTATATTCAGCAGATTGACTGAGTTTGAGCTGAATAGTTGATGTCTTGACTATTGATCTGTCACACATTATTACAGACAATCTTCAACATTATGTAAACACTAAATCTATGTTATATGTTGATCTTTGATTGTTGGCATGTTGCTCGATCTGTCTATAGAAGGTTTGATGGATGTCCCACAACTGTAGTTTACCCGTCCTATCAAAATGCTCATCAACTGAGTCCAGATTCGTTGTTGGGTAGAATATTTGTGCTGTTGTAACTAGAGATGAACGTTTCATCTCCAAGCATGAACATTTCATAGATTCAGTGTTCCATGGTTCCCGCTTCTAGAAACTGTAGAAGCTAAATGTGGTGTAGTTTGTGGTTGATATCTGGTTGACTGAGGATTTTCAGGAGCATTGGCTCGTAACGGTTGGCTGCCCAAAGGTTACTACTACAAAGGAGCGGTGTCTAAGCGGCATATCGGTGCTTTGGCACGTCTGGGATGGTTACCCTCCTTCAGAAGTGCAAGATCTTACTCACGTTTCGGCAGAGATTTGAGGTCGCCTTGCAAGAGAAGCGTCGAGATAAGGTTAGGTTAGGTGAAATCTAAATGTTATTGATACAACCATTCGTATTCAGAATACATGTTTGTGTTCTACGTAGACTCTAGACAAATGTTTTGATCAAAACCAGAATTAGTTCGATTACCCATAAGTATCCTACTTAAATTAGTGTCACTGTTAAGTCCCACCCTTATTACTCCCAGTCCCAACAAAATTTGACTTTTAAAAATGGCTTTGACGAATACTGGATAAAATGTTCCTTCAGACTTCTACTCAAAAATGGTATTCCATATTTCTTCGAGATTCCATTCCTTCCTTTTTCACACCCATCTCCAAAACTTTTTACGATCATTAAAGTGACGTAAACAAAACAAAATGACACTCTTTAGTAGCTTACCTGAAACATAGGTTAGTTCAAAATCTCAAACTATCTCTTTCCATAAATCTATACTTTAGTTATTTCCGTGCACTTTCTCATCATTATAGCGCTTATTAAAATAAAAATAGGAGTAATAATTAGTCAAATAATATAACGAAGTCCACATTTTGACAATGTGATTGTTTTATTTCCAAGAAGTTTTTACAGTAAGCATAATAATTTCAGTGTACAATTTATTTTTTACATATCAAATTTGCATACAGAATATTATATTTAAATAAATTAATACTATTTATTAGCGCCTTTATCAATTACCGTAAATATTTAAATGAAAGATTCTAGGGGCCTAAAGATGATTTATTTTGGAGGACCCAAGGTTTAATACCCCATAAAATTATTATTTTATTAAAAATGTTGCATTTTTTCCCCTCAATTTCAGAAGAATATTCTAAAGAAAATCAATGTTATTATTAACAACCCAACAGGCCCAAACTATCTTGAATGTTATAAGAATCAGGTCATCTTGAGTTTTGAGGTTAGATTTGTTTGTATAAAAGTGCATTGTTTTATTCTTCAGAGCAACGAACTTGCCAACCAAACTTATTGAGAGGGCTTATAATCTTAAAAGTTCATCACTTCTGCAAAACTTCAGGAAACAATGGTCTATTAGAATAGTTTTATTGTACACATGACGAAAAAAGAATAAAAAGAAAGGTGGAGAAGATTTTTTAAAGAAATATTCAACTCAAATTTTTGGTTCAGATCTACTGCTGTTCTGTATTTGGTTTGAAACATGATATCCGATGTTCTCATCTTTCCACCTTCTAGAAAATACACTCCTGGAGTTTGTACGACTGACAATACTTCATAGATTTTGCTACTGACCTGAGACCAATAGTGAAAGTTTTTCAGCTATGTCTGTCACTTCATTGAAGGGAAAATTTGGACATCACATTAAAACTCCTTGCTTACTTCAGGCTGCCTTCACAAAAATAATTAAAATGGCGCGGATAACCATCAGGCATTCAATGTACATAATAGTTTTAGGTAGCACTTTGAAGTTGATGAATGAAGATTCGGTAATCTTATCGTTTGGGTTTTCTTATTAAAATTGTTTTGTATTTCCGGATGCTAAATTATATTTGATTAAACACCTAGGTTCAATAAAAGTATAACATTCAATAAATTCAGTTGATTTCGGAACGGGAAAACATGTACGACTTCGTAGGCCCTCCGTATTGTTTTGCATAACTAGTTCGTTCCTTCTTCGTGTGCAAAATCCAGTTAATTACATATAACAGTTTTAAGGTATTATGTTTTTAGATATTATTTTTATAAAGTTTCGCATATTAGGTTTATTTTTAACTAAATTATAAATACTACACACAGATAAATAATTATTTTGTTGAATACAATACCGAGGTAACATTGGCCCACTTTTCCATGATTATTGACATATTACTATACTTTAAACAGTCAAAGTTACCCATTCTTGAAAAACACTTTAGCCCACTTGTTAAAACCTGTTGAAATGAGACGATTCATTGACACGGGCCAATGTTTGACCACATCATTATACTCAACAAATACTATTTATAAAGCTAATACCAATATTAAAATGTTAGTATGAGGTAAAAACAATAAAAATACAAAACTTTATAAAATCAATTTTAGTTTTCTTGGTTACTGTCAGAGATAAATAAACAAAGTTATTTAATTCAGGAACTTGGGGTTTTCTCAAATTATTTTGCAAAGATTAATTTATAAAAACATTCTCGCATAGTAATGTGTATATGTACAAAAATAACAGGCAGTCGTGGGACTGCTATCAGAAGTGAAAACGTTTTAGCTTCATATATAGTTAACTATATTTACAGGTTATTAAGAAGTATGTTTTTATCAATGTATTAATGTTGTAATAGAGCTTTAAATAATTTCGGATATGCGTCGGAGCCTTGCATAAATGTGAGGATGCGACTTCGTCTTAAATAGTTGTGGAAATGCTACGTAGCCTTAAATATTTTTGGAGATGTGATGGAGTCTTAAATATTTGCGGAGATGAGACAGAACCTTAAATAATTGCGAGGATGTGATGGAGCCTTAAAATAAACTATTTTAACACAACTTACAAAATGAGAAAACACAATGTCCTTTTCAGAGGTATTACCCAGTAAATTATTATGAAATGAGGAATCACAATATAAATTTCAGAGCTATTACCAAGAGTAAACTATCTTAAAACAACTTACAAAATGAGAAAGCACAATGTCCTTTTCAGAGGTATTACCAAGTAAACTATTTTAAAACAACTCACAAAATGAGGAAGCACAATGTTCATTTCATCGGTGCTGGTCGTGACTAAATTAACTCATACAGCCTTAAACGTAAACATACCCCATGCGTAAATATGCCCCGGTCTACAGTACGGTACGGCTCGCGATGTTTCACTCGAATACCACGCAAAAAGTACCAAACGGGCCATACTTCAAAATGGCCCACTTCACCGAATGGTTTTCACTTCAAAAATATTTCAAATGTGTTACTTATAGAGTACACAAATAACAAAGGACATATAAAGCGTCATCTACTTCAAAAGTGATTTTGCTAAAGTTACCTCAAGACGAAAATAATTTTGTTTCTCATTATTAAATCTTCCTTCCATACTATCAAAAGATTTGTATAAATTACACTAGCTAATATCGTGATGCTTCCCTAAATCAGTATTCCCATGAAAGTCTGCAGGCACATAAATTACACAATGATATAATGGATGACTTTTTTTGCTGTGGTGGATTGAATATGAACTACTTCTAAACTAGATGAAAATTAAAGTCAATGCTCCTTCCAATCTATTGCATAATATGTATCTTTCCAGTAGGTCAAAGATACCCGCAAAGGTCCATGTTACCCCAGCCAGTAGTTATTATTTGATTGAAATAGTAGAATTCGTTTTAACCATCTATCCCACCCCACATTCAAGACTGCTAAAAATTAATGAAAAATTTAAAAAAATTAACTCTTGAAGTGAGGCTGTTACTTAAAATTTTTAAACTCAAAAGAGAATGTTTTTATTAGGTTTCGAAATTTAAATATTTAATCTTTGATAAACCTTAGTAATTTAAATGTATTGTTGCAGTAAATCCCTTGATGCTGCCTTATCATCCACCTGTATAGACATAATTTAAATTTTCCTAAATCTGAAACATCTATGGAGATTTTAGTGCATTTCTAACACACATTTTTTTTTTAACTAACGTGTTTATTTAAGATAAATAACAATAGTACTAATGCTCAAACACATACTTAAACACGGTGTACTCATATTCTTATTGTAACAATACGTGCCGCGATGAGAATGTACACCGCTTAAGGAAATATGACTTCAGCCCTCTTTCGGACTGGCCTATTTCCTGCATAAAATTTACGTTATTTTACGTTTTATTATATTTTTACTTTTGACTACCTCATTTTTGCCTTTTGTATGTGTTTATACTTTGGGACTGGCAGTTTGGACACGATCGTTTTTTCAATTGCATTATCTTACACAAATTACTTGAATATATTTTAAGAGCACTTATGTACTTAAATCTAACATAACCTGAAATCATACATGGAAAAATATAGATAAATAAGGTAATTGAAACATATGCTTTATTTTTATAAAGTGGGATTTATTTGAAAGCAATAAGTTTTTTTGAAGTGAAAACTTCTTATGGCGCGTTAGGCACTTTTTCAGATGGGTAAAAATCTCTGATCTCGCGTGATAGTCAGATATTATTCGTCATCGCCTCTGTGTTTACAAAAGAGAGATAGCACTAAATAACTCAATTCCAACACAGTCAACGGTAGCATAGTGGTCAGTATCCCCGCCTGTCACGTGGGAGACCGGGGTTCGATCCCCCGCCGGGGAGGAATATTCTTATGTATTTTACAAATGATATTTCTTTTAAAAAATTTTCAAATCATAGTCAATATTTAAAATATTAGATATACCATTAATTGAGTTTTTAAATCAAGAGTTTGGATTAACCATGTCAAATGATCGACTTAAAAGCACCACAAGATACAAAACTACAATAGATGCTGTTTTTACAAGAAATGTTGATGGATTTCAATCAAAATTATTTGTTTCTTACTTTAGTTATCATAAACAATTATTTAAGATCCCATTACAACATTAATACATTGGTTAAAAATACTTCTTAATAACTCGAAAATTAAGGTAACTATATGAAGCTAAAATGTTTTCACTTCTGACGGCAGTCCCACGACTGCCTGCTTTTTTTTTTTTTGTTTTAAATAAGTAAACAACAAAAACTTATATCTTAGCCAAAGCGAAATTTACGACAAATTTTAATTTAAGTTTAATAACGTTTCCCCAAAATTTTCTATTTATTAAAATTTTATTATATTTCTTTGAAATAAATTAGACTGGTTACCTTCGATATTTTACAAGAATACAAGGCGCCAGTGGATGGTCCGTGTGTGGAAGTCCTGGATCTCTTATTACAGCTATAGATTTTCTTGAATTGTTGAAGACCTCTAAGTTCTTCCAAAATCATCCGATAGGTTTTTGCTATGATATTGAATGATTTGACTGAAACTCATGGTTGATAATTGAAACTTACTCTAATTGTACGTGTCAGTGTTGAACTTATCAACGTTACTGGTTACATCACTTTTAATTAATGCTAGTTTAAAACCGCGTTGAAAAATACGCCCTACTTACATAAAATTTGCGAAAGAATGAATTCTCTCGATGGGACAAATCAAACCTGTCGTCGTCGGTTCTACCAACTTTAACACTTCTTCTATTTGTTTTTATTGTCTTATATTCATTTTCCTCGTCTCTTCATTTGCAACATTTCTTCTGTCTTGAAAACTTTTGTTTTAATATCTTAAAACTTGTGTTTTATTCTTCAAATTTTGTTAAGTTTAGAGGCGGAGTTATCTACTCTTAAGACACTTTCTTAGTTTGTTGAATATAAAGGCCTAAGATTTAATTTTGTTCATCCCTGTATACATTTATCACAACTAATTTGCCCATTATATATATCTTAAAAACTACAGGTCCTATTTTATTTCTGACCATCCCATTGTTTTCATTTTGCGTTTCGAGTTCATTCAAACTCGAATGATAATTTTGTAAGTTACGTAGCTTTTGAGTTATTTAACTTTTACAAAACACTTTGGTTTATTAATTTACTTAAGTTAATTGATTTTGATAGTTTTTCACTGCACATTGTTATTCATAGTTTTAAACGAAATTGTTAATTATTACTTTGTATTTATTAGTTTGTTTTTTGTTGAAGTTATACACGTTGAAAGATTGCTTTTCCAACTGTTTTTTTTTCTCTTTAATCCCCCCCCCCCATTTTCTATCATCAATGACTCGCACATTTTTAACTTTTTCTGGTTAAAACTTGATCGTTTCTACTTTTTACATTTTCTAATTTCACTTTACGTTTTTTACTTAAATTTGGATTATACTATAATTACAATTCTCGTTAAAATATCTCATTACCCCTTATTAATATTTAAAAGAAATGTATGTATTTGTTGTATTACATATAAATACATAAATAAATACATTTGAATACATTTGAATACTTTGAATACCATTTAAATGTTGTGTAATTTATTTTTAATTTATAAAAAAAACTTATCAAGAATAACTTTACACTTAATTTTTCACCTAGCTTATTTATAAATTGAATATTTGTATTATTTTGATCTGCTATTCTTACTATTGTGAAGTTAGTTTATTTATTTAATTCAAATTGTAGGATTTGAAATTTCACTATGTCCTTTTATTTTGATTAAACTCTTTTTACATATTCTTCTTTCTCCACAATTTTTTAATATAGTTAAAAAAAAAATTTTTTGAATACTAATTAATTATGTTTTAACATACATATTTAGTATTGTCAAGTACACAGACTTTGACAAGCTTATTTCTGACATAATTGGTAAATCAAACATTCCCAACTCATTCATTAACAAGAAAAACAACTGGGAATAATTTTGTAAAATTTAGTAATAAAACGCGTTTTAACGACAATGTCGTCATCCTCAGTGATACATGACCTACATACATATAAATACTTGAGATGCAGCTCAAGTAACACAGAGGATGACGAATTTTACATTGACACGGGTTTGATTGTGTGTATGAGAATCAGTGTTATTATTATTATTCTTAAATAATGTCTTCTCACTCGTCAAGCTCAAGTTTATTAATCACAAATTTAATATTTATGCACTCCCCGTGTATTCCAATTTACTCCACCAGAACCAAGACAGTTGTCTTCGATTAGTAGGTCAGACGTCTATTTACTCAGCGACTTACAAAGCCAGCTTTACTTACTTAAAGGATTTCAAAGCTTATCTAGTTTCAACAAACATAATCCGCGAGGCGTTCAATACTGCTTGACGTGAAGTTTTGCATTTAATTATTCTTATATTTAGTTAAACTATTTAGATAGTGTCAACAAAACTTATGAAATGTACATATGGAATTTTATGAAGGAGAAAGGGTTTAAATAGGTGTTTATATTGTTAACTAAAAGTATTTTAATTTATGGTATTAATTGGCTCTTACACTCGGTCGGGGTTGGAAACGCTGGAAGCCCTCATGGCATGCCACTTTCCGGACTCTGAGAGAGATGAAGAGGGTTTGTCTCTATGCACTGGTGTAGTGCCGCGTAGAGCGGATTGGAACTGTGCAAGGAGAATCATTTCAGATGGAAGTGTGGAATGGGCCATTAAGTCGTTCGAGTCGCACAAGGCTCCGGGGCCGGACGGGATTCTTCCCCTGTTCCTCAAGGAGGGATTGGAAGAGCTCAGGCCGGTGCTTGCGGAGATGTTTCGGGCGAGTCTTGCCTTGGGCCATGTTCCAAGCCAATGGGCGGTGGCTAGGGTGGTGTTTGTACCAAAGCCTGGAAGAGCGGGTTATGCTCAGGCCAAGGCATACAGACCCATCTGCTTAAACTCATTTCTACTCAAGACAATGGAGAGAATACTGGATAGAGATATTCGGGAGACAGTGCAAAGGAATTTAGCCTTGCACGAAAATCAGTTTGCGTATAGGCCAGGCAGATCCACAGATGCAGCTCTACATCAACTTGTGAGCAGGCTGGAGGAAAGCATGGAAAGTAAGGAAGTAGCACTGGCGGCTTTTCTGGATATAGAGGGTGCCTGCAGTAACACTTCACACCAGTCGATGTTGAGGTCGTTAGAGGGGTGTGGGGTGAACAAAACTGTTGTAGGATGGGTTGATGCCATGTTAAGCAGCAGAAAAATTCAGGCATCCCTGTATGATGAATCTATCATGGTCAGGGCTAGGAGAGGATGTGCTCAGGGTGGTGTTCTTTCCCCCCTGCTATGGAACCTTGTAGTGGACAAACTCCTGCGGAGGCTGAATGCACAAGGATATTACACCCAGGGTTATGCCGATGACGTTGTCATTGTGGTAAGAGGCAGAGATCTAAAGATTGTCTGTGAACTTATGCAGACTGCCTTTACTCTGGTTGAAAGATGGTGTCAGGAGGAACAGCTGACTGTAAATCCTGGAAAAATCTCTCTTATTCCCTTTACAAGAAAAAGGAAATTGGAGATTAATCAACTGCCTAAGCTCTTTGGGCAGGAGGTAGCATTTGGGGATCAGGTAAAGTACTTGGGTATCCTGCTGGATAGAAGACTTACCTGGAATCCGCAGATGGAGAGGGTGATAACTAGAGCCAAGAATCTTATGTTTGCATGTAAGAGGGCTGTAGGTAAAACATGGGGGTTAAAACCAAAGATGGTTTTGTGGATTTACACCATGATTATTAGACCACTAGTCGCCTATGCGGCGGTAGTATGGTGGCCTAAAACAGTTCAGAGTGTTGTCGGTGGGAGGCTGGATAGTGTCCAAAGGATGGCTTGTCTGGCTGTCACGGGTGCTATGGGGTCGACTCCGACGGATGCTTTGAATGCCCTCCTGGATCTCCCTCCTCTTCGTGTATTTATACAGGGACAGGCTAGGATGGGAGCGTATAGACTGCAGCAGGTAGGCTGCTGGAGAACAAGATGGCCTGCGGTAGGCCATTGCAAAATAAATCAGGTGGTCTCTAAGGAAGTTTTAAACATGCCGTCAGACCACATGATTCCAAAACTCTCTATTGAGAAACTCTTCAAGACAAAAATCTTCTCTAGGGAAGAATGGGAGTCTGGAAAGAGTTTGTACGACGAGCAGGATATAGTCTGGTTTACAGATGGCTCGAAAACGGAGGAGGGAACAGGGGGTGGAGTCAATGGGGTTCAACCTGAGGGCTCCACTAGGCAAACATGCTACTGTTTTTAGGCAGAAGTTTGTGCGATCTCGGAGTGCATAGAAGAGAATCTTAGAATGGGATACAAAGGTAAGAACATCCTAATTTTCTCGGATAGTCAAGCAGCGATCAAAGCGCTAAATTCATATAGAGTAAAATCTAAAGTGGTTTGGCACTGCCTCTCGGCATTGATGAAGCTTAGCCAGGGGAACGAGGTTTCTGTGTGCTGGGTCCCTGGGCACTCAGGCATTGATGGTAATGAGAGAGCAGATGAGCTAGCCAGGAAAGGGTCTGAGGCTCCTCTTGTGGGCCCTGAGCCGGTGCTTGGGATTTCCTATGGGCATGCCAGAGCATCGGTTGAGATGTGGATGCAGGAGGGCAAAGACAAAGCCTGGAAGGTTTCAGGAACAGGTGGACTTGCCAGGAAGTTGTTCAAGCCAGGCAGGAAACATGCAGAAGAACTTATCTAGCTAGGAAGGGATAACATGAGATGGGTGGTTGGCCTATTAACAGGTCACTGTCATCTCAGGAAACACCTACATAGAATAGGGATTGCTGAGGAGAGTATATGTAGGAAATGCGGAATGGCTGAAGAATCGGCGGAACACATCCTTCTGGAATGTGAGGCTCTAGGTAGAGCCAGAACTTTCACCCTGGGCCCACCAGGGCAGGAAAGGGAAACCATCCTATTAAACCCAATAGGTAGCATCTGTTCCTTTATCAGGAATACAGGTATCACTGGGTGGGAGTAATTAGGAAAATTAAGGGGGCAAAAGATCTCTTTTGGTCGACGCCGGCAGGGTTTCTGTTTAGAACCTTGCAACAGACAAAAAAAATGGTATTAATTCAAATACAATTTAAATGTGTTCCAAGTAATTATGATTACATAAAATAAGAACTATAATATATTACGATTACATAATAATATTAAAAAATTTGTTATTCTGTGTTTTTGTTTGAAACAATTGTTGGATCATCTTGAAAGAGATGATATCTAGCATATTATCAAACGTTCGGGGTAGACATCTATATACTTGCTGTTTTCATGTTGAGCAAAGTCAGTCATTGAAGGGATTTTTTACTTTGAGTGTTTACTAAAATTATTAAATTTTACAATAGGTACAGTATATGATAACAATATTTTCCTACTTGTATCCAAGTGCCACCACTCCATCTCACAGATTGAATTCCATGTGGGATGATGTTCTTTATGTAGGCCTACAATTTTAATGAGAACGACTCTAAACATTTTCTCGATAGTTTAGGCCAAAATGTATATTTTATAGATTCGTAACTAGATTTCTACATTTCTCCCAAATTTACCTTGTTCAACTTGGTATTAAATGTATGATATATCACTGGGTTTCTCATAAAGTGCTCCATAATATTTATTCCATCCAACCTTTGTGTATAAACAAATGTATAATCACTTATAACGATGTCTTTCCGTTGCAGCAGTAGCGGTGAAGGGCGGCGGCAAGATCCCAGGTGGACGACTTCCTGGGATCGGGACGCGGAGGAATTCGGACAGGAGCTCCGGCCGCCGCAGACATTAGAAGACAAACTAGACTCTGTCAAGAGATACCTCCTCCTTCCCGCCTTAGATAATATCCTTCTAAGGAGACTTTATCCCCTCCGGAACCATTAAGTATCAGTAACAAGAATCTAAATAAATGTAACAAATAATGATTTATTCCTTCTTAGATAAATATGTTTAAGAAACTGGTTACAACTTCCAGCAGTACGAAACTACTTCGAAAACTTACCTACAAGCTTCCGTGCTTCATCTATGATGCTTCAAATAATGCTGTCCTAAAAACATTAAGTGGTCAAGGAATTATTACAGTCCACAGATTGTTCAAGTTTATCAGGTAAAATTGCATTTAATTTGATCAAGCAAATTCGATTTAACTGGAAGAACTTGACAAAGTTTACTGACTAGCAAATAGGATGGTCTGCTCCCTTATATTGTGCAGTACAGTAGTCTACTCATGATATCCTAAAAACATTGGGTGATCGAAAAAATTCTTTTTTACTAAACGTGGAGATATTATTCAAATATGAGCACATATTATTACCAGCTAGTTAAGAATAGTCGGGAATAGAAAACGCATTGAATAACTCTCGGGTTTGTCGGTGTTTTTCAGATGGCTAGTAGCGAACGTTCTAGCCCTTCGTCAACCAACTATAATGGAATACATTATGAATGTTTTAGGACTGCGCGTAATTTAACTTTCTTCGTGAGATTGACTCCCAGCAAAAAGGCGTCTCAACTAAAATAAAGTTCGTGAATATGGTTTATATTCGTTTACTGTTTCAAATTCTACATTCATATTCACATAATGTATGATAAACTAAATTTGTTATTATTTTTACTAAACTAAATTTTACGAAGTGAATAAATATGATGTAATTCGTATGTTTTCTAATAAGGAATAAACCATTATTGTACCTAGATCAAGATAATAACGATAAAATATGTTTTTTCTCTGTAATATTGTTTCAATGTTATGTGTAATTGTATTGATGGCCCACTGGATTCAGTTTTTCGGTACAAAAATGTTCGATTGTTGAAATTTTAATTAAGATTAAAAATCTTATTTTTCTGTAAAGAGGTTAAAATCTGACCATCCTACGCAATAGAAAACTTGTTTGACTAATTTGTTTGCCTTTAGAATAATTGCCAGATATTCCATGAAATATTGCTAGAAACTATTTATAAATTAATGCTTTAAAATGGAAGTGCCCAAAATTGTTTAATTTAATATAAGGCACAAGTTAGACATCTTCTACTAATCAATAGGGACTCATTTTTCCTTTCCTAAGGGCAATCCTTGTACGTGAAAGGTTATCAAATACTGTTAAATACAAAAGGAGCTTCTCTGACTAGAGGCGATCACTTCCTCTTTTACACTTTATTGTTACATCTATTTTTGCTTCATAATTTATTTTAACAAAGGTTTAAGATTAATCATAATCTCAAAGATAAGTAAAATATCTAAATCAAACTGTAATCACAGGAGTAATATAATAAATATTTGAGAAACTTGTTTGAATTAGGCCAACTTCTAAACACCAAACATAACCTACAAATTAGAGATACTAATTATTATAAAGTACGAAATCACCCATAAATGGAAATTCCTCAGAGAAATTCCTACTTGGTAAACAGTTGATTGTTGGATGAACGCTGAAAATTATAAATCAACTGAGCTATGTATTTTAAATGGACAAAAATATCTCTTTCTAAACTACGAATATTATATGCATGAACTTTCTAATAAATTTGACTTCAGTATTTTTACAACAGTCTTAAGGCTATAGATTGACAAACCGTACATAAATAGTCAGTGTATACTTTTCAAATAATTATCATAAATATGGATTTCAAACCTAGTGTGCAAAAAGAAAATTGCGTAAAAATTCGAAACGTATATGAGTATTCTTTACCTGCTAGTAAATACAACCTAACTGAATAAACTATCCAAGATGGAAGAAGGGATTGAACGTAAATTGTCTTATAAGCTGTGGTTGAGCGTCATTTTAGTGCGTTTGCGTTGTGTTCCTAGCTAATAGTATGCATCCCTAAGCTTCTTCAGCATTATATGTATAAACAAATTTATTCATATATATTTGTTTTATTCATCCTTTAAGCATAACATTTTTTAAATTTGATAATTTAATAGTACATAAATGGGTTCCGATGTAGAAAATTTAGTCTCTATTGGCAAGTTCAGAAAGTTCATAACTTCTATAGTAAAATTATCTACTATTATTAGGATATAGTTTTTATATACTATTACGTACATTTTGTCTATTACATTTTTCACTACCTAACCTATTAATTTTCTAATTTAGGAATAACTCATTGATGTTGTATTTGAATGTGAATGAATTCAACTAATTTTTTTTCTATTAATTACAAAACTTTAATTACGAAAACGTTAAGGAAATGATGACAATATGATGCTGCTGTGAAGTACATTAAATATATAAACTTACTCCATGTACCATCCATGTATTTGATTAAAGTTTTATTTTTTTAAATCTTTTACTATTTAGTTAAGAAATTTGTGATACATTTCCAGTAACCCATTTGTAAAACTTGAATTTGTGGTATTGAAATTATTATAATCGAAGATTAATTATAAAATAGAATTTAGTGTATTGATATATTAATATAAAGTATTAATGTTATTGTATCTATTGATGTTATATTCTGTGAGCCAAAAATGTGAACTTCCTTTTACGTTCCTCTGTTATCTGTTAGTATGATGTTAGTATTCTACTCTATAAGACTTTTCTTCCTATTTTAAAATGTCTGTCCTCACTTGTAATTTTGTCACTTCTTGCTCTTCATAAACAACTTTTTTGAAAATTGTGATGTCAAGAGAGAATTAATATTTAGTTTACACTCCTCGAGTACTTCAGTAATTTAAGATAAAATGGAAATACAATCGTTCATTCTATGATTAATAATTTGTTTTTATATTTAGTTAGGAAACATTTATATATAAACGTTCAATACTAACAATAATTATAAAAGCGAAACAATGTAGAAAACAAGTTTCATATTACTGAATGCAATGATGTTATTTCAAATCTTTACCAATTGCTAGGAGAAAATAAACATGATAAAAATGTTACTAGATAAAGATTTTCACTAAATATTTCGTTAAAAATTAAAATCATTAAAATTTAATTTTCATATATTAATAAAATTATCAATGTAGATATATGAACCTATAAAGCTGTTTAACAACTAATTCATAATCATAAATACCCAATTAATAATATTTATAGACCCTATTATTAGAAACAAACATAGTATATTAATGAGTCAAAATTATCTGTTTGATATCATGTATAAGTTAATTAATTGAATAATGCCGCAGTTAGTTATGCCATAATAATTAGTTTATAATAGAAACTAATGAATGTATTCATACTTTAAACTTATCCATTATTGAATTAATTCCCTATAGAAATTAAGAAATCATTAATAAACAAAACAAGTTCATTGAGTATTATACCGTACAAATTAGTTTATTAATTATGCTTTAGTAAAGTTAGATTGGATTAAATATTAGTAGTATATTCTCAAAACATTTATTGAAAATACAAACTTGATGAGATTTTTTTTTGAATTATTGTGCCTGAGATAAGTTTTCTATTAAATGGATAGAATAAGTCATTTAAGTGTTACATTTTGTAAAAATGGAGCACAACATAGGGCTATTGTGGTAAAAATCTAAAATTTAGTGTAGACAATGGAAACCAACTTTTTCTGGACTTTACGATTTAGAAGTACAGAAAATAAATATGATATATTTGCTTTAGTTACTAACTAAATTTATCCTTTAAAAGTATTCAAATATAAATAGATAACATAAAAATTACTGAACGGTTTTAATTAATTTATAATGGGATCATTTAGAGAGAAATGTTATATTAACGATTTTTTATCATTTTGAACAAACTGAGTAGAAAAATGTTTATTTTTACAAAGGTAGACATTAATTGCTCCAAGGTCGATCATGTATTGGGGTTACAGTCATGTTGTTACTCATTGGCAAACAGATGCAAGTTATTAGTAACAGGTATTACAATATCAAATTCCCATATTCTCGAATTTTTAACGTCAACCAGCATGTAAAACTTCATTCTATAAAATTCAGTTTACTTTCAGTTCGAAGTTTACTGTTTGCAAATAAAATTTAAATAACGGTTTCAGTCTTTGGAACAAATGGAATGGAATACAACTCTAACCAAAAGGATGGGGTTGGTAATCAAAACTAAATAAAGAAGAATAAATAGACGGGTCTCAGTTTGATTACTGAGCTGTCTTTATTGAAGCTGAGTAAAGTTTACGCTTTAAAAAAACAGGAGCTGTTAAATTGAGTTAGTTAATGAAATGACGAATTTGTGTCGTCCGTATGAAAATCTACGAGAATATCTACTTTGCTTCTAGTTTATTAATAAACTTATTTAGACAGTTTGAAGTTTGTATTTTATAGAAACCTTTTCAATTTAAAGAACTTGATCAATCTGTAAGCTGTGGATTTATCTAAATACTTCAAATCAATTTCAAAGTTGCTTAAGTTATAGTCTTGCTATACCATTGTTACGTTCAGCAATGTGGTATTTATATTTAAGCCTAAATTGTTCTGGTATAAAACTACGTCGGAATAAATTTCAATAAAATCAAAATAAGTATATATTTGAGAATTAATAGTAGGTAATCAACCGGTACGATAAATTTAATACATTTTTCTGTGTAATGTTTATCTAAAAGTAACACCTTACAGAATTTCGTTGGCATTTTTTTTAGCAAAAATTATTATAAATACACCAGTTTTCACGGAAAATTTTATACACTCATTTTAAAAATATTCAATCAAGTTTTCTGACTGGAGATTTTTATGAATAGTGTCGAACAAATATTTAGAATACGTAGAAAACATGTTCGAGCGTATTGCCGTGTTTACACTATGCTGCTGTAAGTTATGCCATTCGGCAAGTCCAGTTGTTGGCAAGGGAAAACAGAATTGGCAAAGCCATTGATTGTAACACTGTTTTCATTAGTGTTGGTATTTTTTAGACGAACTAAAATGTTCACCGAGGAAAATTTACTAATCATTTCAGGTTCTGTTATAATTGACAGTAACGAAGTCACGAAAGTTAGCATATACGTCTTATAGTCTTCAAAATGTAGCACGATGTGGAAATTAATCATTGAAGGATTTAATATCCATTTCTAGAATTTTCTTTCTATTTCCTCTTTCTTACTACAAATCTAAAAGTGATTTCCAATCACACGCCCATTCTTTTATTTCTGTCTTGACGTTAAATCACCAAACATATTCCATAAAAACATTAGGAACCCGATCTAGATCAACCAAATGATCGTTTCTCCTCTTTAAAAGTGAAAAATAAACAAACGTTTTAGGAAACGTAGTAGGCCTAAGAGCAGTCTGAATCGTGTCGGAAGCAGTGTAAGACGAGTTCACACGTTCCTTGAGCCATGTAGTGCATGCCTACAGTCACGCCTACATCAGTTTCGGCTTTGCCAAATGGCATACAGCGCAATTTTTTTAATAAATATAGGCTTAAGAATGAATTAATTTAACCACACTAATGGTCAACGTCCTTCGGACAGTAGTATAAGTATTTACCAGCTCATAGAAATATATTTACACATGACAGGTAACATATTATATTATTCCTAACGGGAGTTTTAGATATATGAAAGTAAAACAATATAATTAATTATTGTGAGTGGTATGTTACTCAACAATTGATTAACATGTAAAGTATGATGTCTAATACATTTATATACTTAGTTTTACAGTACATATAATTAATAAAATAATATGAATTTGTTTATTTGATACTAAATATTTCATTTTCTGAGTTATGTTTGAAGGATCAATCCTGGAACTATTGTCTTAAATTAAACGTGTTGTGCAGAATTATGACTTACATTTATGGATTTATCTTTAAAACAGCATAGCGTATATTCAAAAAAGAATTTTCATAAACATTCGAAAAATATATTTTAGTACAGTAATTCATTTTTTTTTTATTAATTTCTTTTAAATACAAACTAATCAACCATTCAATTTACAACCACCTTTAATTTTTGAAATGTTTAATCTAATTAAAACTTAGGCTATATCCTTAGATAAGTTGATCATTTTCGCTAATGTTCACTATTAAAACCTAACCTAACCCAACTTTAACGAATATTATCTATACCTAATATTCTCTTTCAAAACCTAACCTAACCAAACCATATCTAATTTGATCATTTTAACTGATCTTAAGTAATATTCACTTTTAATATCCAACCTAACCTAACCAAACCAAACAAACCATATGTAATTTAATCAATTTCACTAATATTCACTTTCAAACCCTAATTTAATATTTCTCTCTAAACCTATTCATACCTACAAAACTTAATCTAACGTCATATTATAAACTAATCTAATATCTCTTACAAAACATAGCCTAATTAATTTATCACTAGAATCACACATTTCATAATATTATTATAATGCATGTAAACCCTAACCTTATAAACTACCCAAAATCCAACTTAATCTAATCTTAACTCAAACCGATCTTGATCACTAATCCTGTGTACACCTAAAATCCCAAACTTACTTAATATCCCTAACAAAACTTCCTAATTTATCACGTACTTTCATTTCTTTCATAAATTCTAATACTTTACTTAGATCTACCATATCTTAACACGTATGATTTATATCATAGTAACTTTGGTTTATAATATTTGCACGATTACTATAATAAAAAAATTACTTTTAAAGTATTTATGACACAAGTATAATTTTAACACGACATTTACAATTTATGAATTATTCAATTTATACCTAACCTTTTGAAAATTAACCTAAATTATATATTATATAGTTTTGATACATTTGATTTAGCCTCTTTACATGATCTCTGTTACTGAATTTTATTTTCAGAATAATAATTAAACACGTAAATTACAATTTAATTTAATATAAGTTTATATAAAACATGTTTAATGTTGTTAATATTTTATGTATTACAAAACATATGTAATATTAAAAAAATCATGACATTGTTTATCATATATGCCTGTAGTAGTGTAAACTAAATTATTTTCAGTAAAATAAGTTAAAAACTACATTCCAAAACTAATAGAAGTTTTTATAACTGATATGTATTTTTAGTATTTTTTGTTTGTTTGTAACTAATTATAAATGTATTGTAAACGTAATTGGCCTTTATTCACTTCTAAAACATTAGACAATACAAGGAACACTCAAGACAATAAAAATGTTCGCACTAGTTGAAAAAGAAGCACAGGAATTTAGAAACATGTTTAGTCAGAATGTATTGTTTGTTAGATTTGGTAATATTGGCGCTACAATTGGGCTCTAAGTGTTAAGTTTATCTTAAAAGATGTTGAGTCGAATATTTTTATGTCTGCTGTATGGTTCTTATTTTAAATAAAGTTAATAGTCAATATAACCCAATAATTTATTGTTAATTTATTCATACTTCCCATCTAAATAGTAAGAACAGACGGCACTGTAAGCCTATAAAAACAACACAAAATGTAGGCCTAAGCCTTTAACAAGAACAGTCAGCACTGTAAGTCTATAAGAGTTAAGAGAAGTCAGAACTAAAAGTCTATAAGAACAACCAGCATTGTAAGCATATAAGAACAGTCAGCTTTGTAATTATATAAGAACAGTTAGCTTTGTAAGTTTATAAGAACAGTCAGCTTTGTAAGTCTATAAGAACAGCAATTTCACACACAAAACAAAACTAAAGTCAGCCGGCAGTACTAAATTACACTCTGAGCCTTCGTCTACATGTGGAGTAGGAAGACTGAGTGAGTAATGTGGTTGACTTCCGTCGTAAGAAGTTTTCAAGACATCTACTTTATCCAAAACACTTCTTTTACTGTTATCAACGTCATTTAAACTTTGGCCTACGTCTACTTCACTTTCAGTGTCATTTTTTGTGTGTGTGGATGAAGGTAGAAGATATTTTAAGCTCCTTTTTGTGAGCTTGAAAACTGTCTCAATGATTTTTTTTTTTTACTTTTGAGCATCTGATTCATATGTACGAAATGTATCCCTTTCACGAGACATTTTTGTAGTTCTCGGGAGGTTTTGCTAATATACAAACTAACAACACTATCACAATAGACTGATTGCTATTATAGTAGCAGTTGTATTTATAAAAACTCTCTTTATTAATATTTTATAATTCATCGGGCAAACTTAATTTTTGTGCGGGGCCCTCCTAAGTGCGGGGACCGGTGCAGCCGTACCTGCCTAAGGCCGGCTCTGGAAAAACATATCAAATTCAATATATAACAGATCGAAGTGATACATTATTTTGTACAAGTTATCCAAGGATTTGACGAACAAGTTATTCCATATTGCCTTGGTTCAACTTGACTTTTAAGTCAAATGAGTGTAAAGCCTTAACAGAATGAATGTACAACAGAAAATCCTTCACTAATTTTGTGACATTTCATTTAGATGCGTTAAACTAAGATCATAGTTAGATTCCAATGATTCACTAAATGTAGACACTTCTTATTTTGTGCTATGTTAAATGTCAAATCCATTATATGCGATTTATTATATTAAATAAATAATAAATAAAATGGTAATACCATTTATTAGGTATTACCATAATACAGTAACCCATAATCTTAAGCTGGGAACACACTGCCGTCACGTCACATGGGCTCACGTCACTGTCACATATTTAATGTGATATGCTAAGAAGTAGGCCTACACTGCTGCCACGCATCATCTCCGTGACACTACTTTCTCGATCATTTCTTTGTTAGTTCTTGCCTTACCAATATGAAATAACAAACAAATAAAAGATAACATTTGTAGCCCTATCTTTATTTTGATATATTAATAATGTAGGCCTATATTATATACATACATAATTTTAACAAATAGGCCTATAGTTTCATAAAATCATATCTAAATTGTACAACACGTTGACTATTTTATAATATTCATAACATCAAAACTATTTGATGTATGAATATGGAATAAAAAGAGATTAAAACATATAATTTTTATATTTAATTTGACATACAATAATGTATGTAAGTAAAAAAACATGTTTACAAATAAACCAACAATTTTATAAAATCATACCTATATTTTGGAACAAATATGACTATTTTTATAATAGTAGCCTAGTATCTTCTAAATTCTAAACTAAACCATTAGATTTATCAATATGAAATAAAAAGCTAATAACATATACTATTTGTATCTTTCTTTTTATTATATTCAATTATATAGCCTATATAAATACAAAATTTTTAACAAATAGGCCTAGTGTTTTTGAATTTGGAATCAGTGCTAGTTTAACTGAATTGAAGTAGAAAATACGTGAGCTCAAGTCTCCCGAAAGAGTGAAAGCCCAGATATTTATCACGTGAGCTCACGAGCGAAGTCCGTGACGTTATGCCCGTGACGTGAGGTGACAATAATGTAATTCTAGTCCATTGAAATACCATTCCTACACTTTTAGCCCATAACGTGAGATGACATGACATCACATGAGTTCACTTGACGTGTGGCAGTGTGTTTCTACATTTACTTTATTTAAATTTAATGATGATACATTTTAATCAACTCATACCAGACATATTCATGATTATTTTAATAAATTAATTAGTTCCGATTAAACCTTCCATATTTGTCAATTGGCCCGTTTCTTTATGTACTAAATTAGATGTAGTTTGAATTATTTTATATAATTTTTGCTAAAAGTTAAATTTTTATTGTCTGAATAATTATTTGACTTTGGCATAGCAATGGTTATTGTTAGACAATCTGTCTAAACTTTAAAATCATAAATTTTAGGTTAATTCAGCTATATGTCTCAATGTTATCCCACTCAATAAACAATTACAAATATATATAATTATGGCCGTGCGATAAAAGTATAACAAAGACGTATAATTACTTGACGCTGAACACATGACATGTAGTTTAGTTTGCGAACTGCTGTGAGTGTGCAAAAGCGCGCAAGTACTGTGAGTGTGCAAAAGCGCGCAAGTACTGTGAGTGTGCACAGTAAAAGTTATTTACTGTATTATACGATTTCCTTAAACCAAGCAAGAGTTAGTCACTGATCGAAACAACAGTAGATTAAACTGAGATTTAAATGTAATCTGTGATAAAAGCCAACGATCCCATTGGATCCCATCAAGGAGAAACTGTTGTCTTTATACTACCACGATCTAACAGAACTGTCTTTGCGGAGTTACCTCAGTAAGTGGTTTAGCAACTAATAAAAGTTTATGTCTGTTGTGTTAACTCAAGGAAAGCTAGGTTTTATTTGCCATATTGTTTTATTGTTTCAATGTACACTCCGTGAAGACCTTTAGTTAGATACTTTGGAGACAGCAATGAAAATACTATGGTAGAAAATTCCTCGAAAATAGTTTTACATATAGCTAACAAAACCTAGCCTAGACTGTGGGGTATGTTTGCAAGTTTACAACTTCAATTAACACAAACGTGTTGTAATGTCTGGATGTTGGTTGTTTTTGTAGATGACTTCTAAAACTAATGTAGGCTACAATAAGCTTTATGATCGTCTTTAGGGTTAGAAATCGTTGAAAATGTGTGTATTTTACTTCATTCAAAACAACTTAGGCCTATAAACGTAAAACTATATTTTAAATTTTACTGTCTCGGGCTATTGGATGAATTATTGCTATTTCAATAGAATCATAAAAGTTTGAGGGATATTTTACAAATATAGGCCTACTGTAGATGAAAACTTAAGTTAAATGTTCAAGCGAACAATCATTTAGGCGAAACTTTAAAATACACTAAAATCGTTGATTCAAATATTCCTGTGATTAAAATGTGTAGGGTAATCTTTTGTTTTATTTTCCAAAATGTATTTCAGGTCTTTGAGTAAAATGGTTAATTGTAGGCTCTGTACATTTACAATGATGAAAATCAATAACGGCATTCACAAGATTCACCGAGTTAGATATAACCATAGATCATAGGTTATCCAAATACAATGATATAACTTAGTTTGTTGTTTGTAAGTAGGCCTAGTTTCTGCTAGTAAGCTAGTTTCTTCTGAAGAACGAAGTAAAGAAACAAAAACGTAAAAAATATACATTTTCTAATACTTCTAACCTCAAAACAATCATATAGCTTAGTTCTATAACAGATTAAACGTAATATTTTGAAGTTATATATTTTCCTAAAGCGTACCAAATTAATCTGTGTGTGATTTTTCACGGGTTCTTGGTAGCATATATATGTAAAAACTAGTTTTTGTTTTATATATATATATTATAATATGTGTGTAATTCTATTTTATGTCTTCTTTTTTATTGGTATACGTTTTTTTTTTTGCCTTTGTTGTGTTTGTTTTTCTTCTTAAGTTTAGTGGATGAGTATCCATAATGTTAATTGTGTATGTGTTAAGTGAAGTGAAAGAGATGACCCAATGTTGATCCTAACTTCGCTCTAAGTAAATGCTTTAAATCAATCTCTCGCACTCTACCCCCACCCCTCTCCCCCTCTCTCGAATTTAACTCTTTTGTAATTATTTGTACACTATTATAGCGTATCTACTACGGAAAACTAGGGAAATGCAGGTTTGACACCCGTTCCGGTCAGCCATTTTAGTACGGAAAGTGTGCTATGGTAAAGCTTACAGTGCTTTCTTATGCATGAGAATAAAAATGAACAGAATACTTGTATTATTATACTAGTAGTTCTGTGAACAGTAGACCTCGCTCGTTGAAATAACAGACATGGTTTTAAAGGACTACAACACCTTATCTCGGCTCCCCCTCCACAACTCACACACAGTCACAGCGGCCACACTGACGTAGCCAGGAAAGAGCAAGATAGCAGGTTGCTCTCTCTCTCACCCTCTCCATAAAATTATAAGATTTTATGAAGATATCTAAAGAATAAACGTATAAAAAAATGGTTAAAATACGAAAACTTGGACGATTTTTAACAAGTTTGAAGTTTGCGGCCATTTTGTGAGCTTACCGTAACATAAAATTCGCTACTGGCAATATGCTATTAGTTTTTCAATTCGACTTACGGTTAAGCCACAAACTGGCTTTGGAAAAAAGCTTACACAGAGAAATGGTGCGGCCGCCAATTGAATTTTTTATAAGGGGTTAAAAATGGAAAAAAACCGTATACATCTCGGCCTAGGAATAAGGAACGTTCATGCAAAAAATCATGACAATCGGTCAAGGCGTTTGGCCGTAATCGTGAGACAGACAGACACACAGACGAAATGCCGAACGGTTGAGCTAAAACGGAGACTTCGCTTCGCTCGGTCAATAAGTTTGGACCTACAGATCTTTTCTGTCCTTCTTCCGCTTTCTACCTCTTTCAAAATTTTCGTTTAACTTTATCATAAAAACAATACATTATTGTCATCATCATGGTTGTCGTCTTCGTCGTCGTTGCATCCTCCATCCCCTTAAAATTACAATTGTTTCTGGTCAAGAACTAATAATAATAATGAGTTTATTTATAAATATCAAGAATAAGAAATACAAAATCAATTATAACAAACAAAAAAACTTAAATACATGGACAACGTCCATCTGCAGAGCGTCCATTGTGAAGCATATTAAACATATACACATAGAAATAATAATAAACAAGGTAACAACTAAAACACAACAAATCAGTACATATAAAAACAATACACCAGTCCCACTCAGCAATATAATCTACCCAGCAAGCTCATACACCCATTAGTAATTAAACAACATTATCAAATATTTTCTATAACTATAAGCTTCAGTATGACAACAATTTAAATCAATATTTCCCGTTTAATACTGTATGCAATCATCTTTCGTTAGTTCTATACTTCCAAACCAAATCATTCAAAATTCTTTAAAAGAAATAGCCAAATAGTGGTAAATATCCTCCACTTCTAGTCTATTGCACAATGAACATGTATGAGCTCCCTTGGTGCATGTATGAGCTCTAAAATTTAAATTCAAACCTTCTCCTCTTAAATTTAAAATACAAGAAATAAAATACATATTTTTACTCTCTCTGACAAACAATGTTTTCTCCTAAATTATATTTTAACTCCTTATACAAATTTGAGATGTCCAAAATTCTGTACTCTGATTAAATAAGTTATTCTCAAAGTCTAACTTAAAACAATTTTGAAGATATTTTATACAATGCTTTTTCTCCATTATCTGTAAAATAATTGTGTAAGTTTACATTTCCTACATGACTGTTTAAAATCTTTAAACCAAAATATATTTGGCTTTATCACCTCTTCTGCCAGTAATTTTGATAATCGATTATTTTTTTAATAATAGTACAGTACTCTTTGGATAAACCTAAAATGTACGCCTAAAGTATACAAAAATATTTGGTTCAGTCTCCAAGAACACTACACAGTCAGGGTTATTCTCTGGCAACCAAAAATATTGTTTAATAAAGACTAAATACAGTTGTACTATTACTTCAAATAGAACCCCAATATCTGAGATGCGTAACATAAAACTGCTCTTGAGACAGACTTAAATATTTCAGTTTTTGTGGACGGAACTTTGTCATGTTTAATCTATCCTGCAAATGTCTGATCCAGGAAAATCTTGTTGTCAAACATACTCCTATAAATGTATATTCTTTGATTACTTCAATTACTTCTCCCTCTTACTTCGTCAAGCTAACATAATATACTTGAATTAATTCAAACATTGATATCCATCTATACTATCTGTACGAGAAGGAAGATTTTGATTCCTCTTTCTTTGGAAAAAAACAACTTTTGCGTACATTAAATCTCCATAAGTTATAAGAATATTAATTTGCATTCACCTTCTAGACGATCAATATTAACGTCAATATATTGCACAATAATTGATATTGTACAATAAAATCGACCGTCTTTAGATCACATTGAAAGGTTGCGCAATATATTGCGTCAATAAAGAAGGCATTATTATTCTTATTTTATTGTGAAATTTAGCAAATATTGCTTCGCCTGTGGGCAATATTGCGCAATACTGGTTCAGTTTTGTCTTTACAGAATTGGAGTAAACATCAACTTATCTATAATAAAAGGTACCAGGAACTGGCACATACTTTCTCACAAACATATTTAAATTATTAAACAGATTCACTGTGACTTGTAGGGTGGGGTAGGAGAGGTGATTTTTTATTAAAGTTGGAGATTAACTAATAAATATTATTATTATTATTATCTAGAGAGAAAACTATTCGATCGATTTCGAACAAATGTACACAAAACACGTCAATTAGGTCTTTATAGATGCCCGTAAAAAGGTGTTGAACAATTTTGAAAAACAACCCCCTTTATGGCCAAAATACCCTCAAAAATTAGTTATTATTATTATTAGCTAAACGAGAATTTTTAGAAAGATGCGGTTTTTTGCATATGGTAAGGCACCTTAAAAGCTACAAATAAGCCAAGTTTTATCAAAGTCGTTAGAGCCATTTTTTTATAAAAAAATAATAACAGATTTTTTGGGGTTTTTTTACCAAAAAGGGGGTTGTTTTTCAAAAATTTTCAAAACCCTTTTTTGTGCATCTATACAGGCCTACTTGACATGTCTGGTGCAAATTTGGTTGAAACCAATTGAATAGTTTCCTCTCTAGCTTTGTATACAGACAGACATACATATATAGACATACAGACAGACATTTTGTAAAAACCACTTTTTTGGACTCAGGGGGTCCCAAAACGGATATTTTCACAAAAATCTCAACATCGATTGTTTTTGCGATCACTATACTTTCTCTATACTATAGTATAGTGAGAAAGTAAAACATGGCTACAAAAGGAAAATATGAAGAAATAAAATTAATTTTAGAATGAATTGGAGCTTACCCGTTCTGAGGAATATCAAGAGTAAAGATTACAGCAACGGTTGATTCGTAAATATTGAGAATGCTATTCGAAGTCTGATAAGTCGCAGTTAGATAAAAAATTTCATTTGTTGCACACTAACTTCGTGAAGGAATTAAACCGGAGGTGGGACAAACGACATAATAGAAACAATATAATGGTATATTGAGGAAATGAAGTTTCTCGTGGGTCTGGACTAAACACGTACGTCACAAAATACTGTGCAGATAGAAGATGATGGAAGCTGATAATGATATCGATGATGTGGAGAGTAATAAAACAATGAATACTACTACAATCGGTGTAAGTAAATGCCATTTTATGTTGCCATTAAATCTGTCCTTCACTATTTTAAAAAATCTCTGACAGCCTTCGCAATTGTGGCTGAATTTCTGGCATGAGTTGTACAGTTCTCCAGTTGTTCTCCAACTTCCTTCAACGATATTTCCTGACTCAAAATCTTCTACACCTACAAAATAAGGTTTCATGAAATTGTCTGTCAATGCAAAAGCGTCATTCACAACAAAGACAAAAGGTCTTTTCAGTATTTGGTAACGAAGTAGGTTCTGGGATTTGAAGTGATTTATCTGATAATGCTTTAATACAGTATAAGCCAAAACACTTATTGAAATTCGCCCATTTGGACCAGCATCCACCATAATAAATTCATAATTGCAGTACTGCCGTTATTACAATACTAAAAAACTTTTTATAATTGTAATAATATGAGCCTGTCTGTAGTGTGCTTTTAATTGTCAAGTGCTTTCCATTTACTGCTCCTAAAAAATTCGGAAAATGTCATTTCTAATTAAATTCATTCGCAATAGTTTTAAAATCAGCTTCTGTTGATGGCAACTGCAATTACAAATAAAATTATTACCCCAAGAAAGGTTTATTTAAAATATGTATTAATTTATAGAACAAGAATAGTCCTACAAAAAAAAAAGAAGGCAAAGAAAGTTGATCAGTACGAAGAATTAATATATCGCTTTAACTCAAACACCTTAAGCAACCACAAACTGACTTTGACAAAATTGCTTCAGCTTGGGCAGTAGAACTTCAGAAATTATTGACTCCGAATCTAAATGTTTTTTTGAAAAAAAGCCATTAATGATGGTTTGAAGGTCAAATGGGCACGCCGCACAGGATTCTTTATAAATTAATTATTCTAGTCTCACATCTGCTCCACGCAGCACTATGCAACCAAATCTCGTCTAATATACACAACCTCAACTGACTGGACACATGGAACCACTTTCTGTTCACTCTAATAATTCTAATGTTTCTTAATACTATTCAACTTTCTATAAAATTTAAAATGCTACACTTAAAATAAATTTTGTATAATTTTTTAAATAATGCATTTTATTTACCTTTATGTAATCCTTCAGACAGTTTATTATAGCTGTGCAAGTTTCCATAACAATTACGCCTATGGATTGTGGAGATACAGCACTTCTGAATTTTAAATTTTCAAAATTATTTCCAGTAGCTAGTAACGTAGTGTTATCGATAAACGCTGACTTGGAGGGATAGCATCTCGCATTAGTATCACATATATTATTTCTCAAGGCCATGTTTTTGTCGGTACGCCATAACTTCCTTAATACACCATAAAATTACATGAATGAGGCATCATTTTAAAGATTTCCTTAACCGTTACACCGGGAAAATATACAAAATACAATTTTACGAAAAAATAAAAAAATAAATAAAGAATCCAAAAGTAACAGTGATGTAAGATCAAGTAAGTTGTAGGAATATTTTCCTGGCGTTGGCAACACTGATGACAACAATACCCAGCTGGAGAGCTGCCGTTACGCCACTACATTGCTATTTTTAATCAATTGTAAGCGTGGTTATAAACAGCATTGTGGATACACCTATTTGTTGTTGTTTACCTTCTGCAAGTTGGTAAGTTGTTTAAAAATATATAATAACTATAACCAAATTATTTCTCTTTAACATGGATTTAAATTAATAAAACACTGTTAGTAAGTTAGAATGCGAATGCTTCGCACGGGTCAGCTAGTCTTTTTTTATTTAAAGTGTTACCATTCTCAAGAGTGCATCAAATGATGTACTATCTAGTCGCAAACAATTTTGAATATCAGTTGGTTCACTAGTTCTTAGTTCACTTAACATGCTTTCATGAGTACTTATTTATTTTTTTAAACCATTCCTTCGTCCACCTGCATTTCTTTTCGCCTTCTTTTTTGAAGCTTTAACTAATAAAATGACCACACAAATTCCTGACTCCTTATTATTCCAAATGTTAACTGCAGAAATGTCAGCCATGAACTAATTTATTGAGCATTAATATTGCCTCGTGTGGACTGGCCAAGTAATACTATTGTACAAAATATTGCGCAATATATTGACGTTAATATTGATCGTTAGGGGCCGCATTAGTGGAGATCCCAACGTGCTTTCACACCAACCGTCTTACTACCTCCCCACTCTGAAGTTTAAGATTATTCATAACCTGATCTAAGTCGGTAAATAATAATAAATGTCAAAATAAAATAATTACTCGTAGTTTGTGTTATAAGACTTGTTATTATGTGTAAAGGTTAAAAAGGACCAGCAAAGTAGGAAATCAACTATCAATGTTCAATCAGGTGGTCCATGTATTTTAAGTGGTGAAATGTTTTAAATGGACAAATATAATTTAAAACTATATATATGCCTAAACTGACTTTTGTATTGTTAGAAAATTGTAATATTTCCCTCACCAACTTGAGTTAGAAAATGTACACTTTAGACTGATATATAATACACAGGCAGTTAGTTCAAATTATTTCGTGAACTCCTTATTTACGAAAATTGATATCCTATGTCAAAATCCATAATTTTAAATGAAAACTTCAAAAGCAAAGGGAATAAAACAGCTGATTTCAATGCTTACTAAATGTTTATACTAAACCTGCTTTCTTGCTTAAAAAATAAAATATTGTTAATATTTTGTAAACTTAGCAGAAGTATACTTCAGTTTACAGATAGGCAAAAGTAAACACATAATACAAGGGTTACCTCCTTCGCCTGTCACACTGTCCTCTTTACCATACAGTATAAACAACGCTATATATTCGGCAAACAGCAACGCTGTAGTCAAGGAATAAGCAAACAGAGTGTCCTGTGATAAGGTACACACCTCACCGGCAATTTGAATATAGACAAGTGCTAATCACAAGCAAATATTTTTTTAATAAACAAACGCATCCTAACATTTAATTACTGTTCTATTCAAATGGTAAAACAATCGGCAAAGGATGGCAGAGTTTCATTTATCACTAAGGCTCGGCTCTCTACATTCAAAACGGCGAAGTTGGGTACCAATTTCAATGTTAAATAACCAAAACATACCTTTACTCTTAAGCATATTTTTGTGTTGTTTTTGTCAAAAAACGAAAGCTGTACTTTTTTTTCTTAAAGTAAAATAGATTGTGGGTGTTGATTGCTAAGGTTTTTTGCAATATATCTTTTTGCAACTGAGTAAAAAATTAATAAAATTTACTATTTTTCACTATTTATATCCATACGTTTATGAAAACAATAACACGGTTTTTGAAAATTTATTCGGCAATCAACATCCGCATATGACAGTACTTCAAAATGAAACCAAATTTTTTAATTTATTCCACGAATTAACGGAAAAAAATTACTTATTCTGTAGCATTGCTCTTATGGGAATCAGATTCAATATGGCGGACAGGGTAGCGCCCCCTTAATACAACCCCCTAAAACCTAGTCCCAGTTTTTTTAAAGTGAAACGACTTAATTTGGGAGTGAGGGATCTACATTTTGTGTCTGATTAGTAGCGAAACGTCTGCAGTCCGAGAACCTTTGGCCATACACGTTACCATCAACACGTTATAAAGTTATTCGAAAATAAAACTATGGGCAATAAAAAAATGTACAGTTCGTGTAAACTTTCCATAAATAAACATAATTTAATAAAATCAGTAAATATGGCCGTTAAAATATACAAAAAGGATTTTAAAACGGCAAGGAAAAAGTATTTTACTCAGAATGGAGAAACAGAAAACATACAGGCCTACATATTAAAAGTATCAATACGGTGTAAACTTTGAGTGCAATTTATCTACAGTTAATTAATTACATTAAGTGAAATATGCAATTATTTGTGAAGTGAATAATTTACATGTTAAATAAATAATGAATTGTACATAGAGCAGTAGTGTAAAGCCTAGTCCACACTTGCAAACAAGAAACATTGTTTGCAAAATGTTTGCCAGTTGTTTTCGTATTTCTAATTTTGTTTGCCGGATGTTTGCTGGATGTTTTCAAAATGTTTGCAAACAGTTTGCAAACATCCCACAAACAAATGAGAAACATTTTAACTTGTTTCAGCAAACAAAAAACACTGTTTTCTGTTTCCCAAACCAAATGGAAAACACGCAAACATTTTAGACAAACAAATGATTGAAAAATAAATAAATGCATGCCTACAGCTCCGATTTGGATACAGTTTTCTGCATCGTGTTCACAAAAATACCAGGAACAAAGTCTACATACGACCAGTTTCGGGAGAAAGCGGAAATGCATCGTCAGTGCATAAAGTGCATCTAAAAGTGCATAATTTTTTGATACCTCTAAAAATGGATAAAAAGCCGTGAAAATCGGTACACGGGGGTTTTTGGGGGTGCTGATCTCATTTCTGACCATACGAAATGCTCCCGGTGCACCGGGGGGGGCCTCTGGGGGGCAAAATTTGTGAAGTTTCGACAGAGACTTGGAAATTTCCTCTGGGCCGTTTTTGGAGACGCTGGTGAAGTTGCGACAGAGACTTGAAAATTTCGTCTCTGGGGTTTTTGGGGACGCAGATTTCATTTCTGACCATGAAAAATGCCCACACTGCACCGGAGGAGGGCTCTGGGGGGCAAAATTTGTGAAGGTGCGATAGAGACTTGAAAAGGGGGTTTTTTTGAGGTTGATTTCATTTCTGACCATGCGAAATGCCTCCGGTGCACCGGGGGGGAGGGAGGGGGGGCGATGTGTATTCTATTTTATGAAAGGAGAATTTTAATTCTCATAGGAGAAACTTGTATTTAAAAGAAATAATTTTAATATCTTGTTAGATAAATATCCACATTGTTAATCAAAAGTAGTCGGTTATTTATTGAATTGTTAATAAAATAGAGTAATAGTAGTTCCTTTATAACATAGACACCACTTATGAATGTTCACTATGTTTTCCACAATATTTTCAAATGTTTAAACATTGAATTTTTGGCAACCAATTGTTTTTCAACTAGTCAGAATTGAAATCAGCGACCCCAAAAAATCCGAGAAGAATTTTTCAATTCTGTTTCTCAACTTCACAAATTTCCCCCCCCCCCCCCCCCCCCTCAGGTAGCACTGGGGCCATTTCGCATAGTCCGAAATGAGATCAGCGCCCCCAAAAACCCATGAGTACCGATTTTCGCGACTTTTCATTCATTTTTAGAGGTATCAAAAAATTATGCACTTTTAGATGCACTTTATGCACCCGCGATGCATTTCCGCTTTCTCCGGAAACTGGTCATACGTAATACGGACCTTCTTTAAGAAATCTGCGAGTCCACCATCGCCTTCTCCTAGGTAAGCTAACCTCATTGTGTAGAATTAAATATAAACTAGCACAAGCTAGAAGAAAGTCTTCTTCAGTCAACATCTCGAGAAACACTGCCTAGCTAGTGTGGACACAAAACAATGACAAACATTTGTTTGCGAACAGTTTGCAAACAGTTTGCCAACAGTTGCGAAACAATTTGAAAACTGCAGACAAACATGAAACAAGAAACAAAAAACTGTTTGCAAACAGTTTGTTGTTTCTTGTTTGCAAGTGTGGACTAGGCTTTAGGCCTTAAGGTTAACTGTTTGGCACTAAACATTACAATAATAATGTATAACAATGTATATTCAGAGTTTTAATAACAAATGTGTGATACAAATCTAATTCGTGTGATGTAAAAATATTTCAT
The DNA here is from genome assembly GCA_018207615.1 of Philaenus spumarius. Taxonomy (NCBI): domain Eukaryota; kingdom Metazoa; phylum Arthropoda; class Insecta; order Hemiptera; family Aphrophoridae; genus Philaenus; species Philaenus spumarius. Next base: position 123,552 of record JAGFPH010002838.1, on the reverse strand, counting down.
TAAATTTTTTTGATTTTTTTAACAGTTTTAAAACATTTGAAGTAATTAAATGCAATTCTTGTGATATATATGATTTACCTATTTTCCTCTTTACCAAGCGATAATGATCTTTATTAAGGAATGGTATAAACCTACAAATACTACTTGAAGTTAGATTAAAATTTCATAAATATTGATTGGAATATTACAAGATTTATAAAACATAATTCAAAACTGGTGATTCTGTAATTCGCTGAGATAGTTCAGCGGGTGGCCATATGGGTTAAAGAAAACCCCTTCCTATAAACATACTACATTCGGAAACGCTTCTTTTAGCAGCTGTAAGCTACTTTGTTTCTTTTTGTTTACTAAATAATTTACATCTCTAGAACGACTTGTGTTGAAATTTTGCACGTATCAATCCATATTTGAAAAAATAATCAACATGTTCCAATAATTTATTTAAAATATCGACCATTTAAAATTTTTAAATGCAAATAACTTAAAAACAGTAATTTTTTATATAAAAAAACGTCAAGGCCGTTTTTTTGTAACCCGTTTAACTTCTTACAGCTGTTAAAACTATCGAACAAAGGGCACACAGGGCAAAACTTTCGTTCTGTTAACTTTTGTGTTTTGCCCTGCATGCCCTTTACCCTAAAAAAATACAATCTTTCGTTTTTGCAAGATGGGTTAGATCAGAATTACATTTTCAACGTCGAATCCTTAAACAAATCTTTATGAAAACATAGCTTATACCAAAGTTGTTATATTTATATAGTGTTTAAATTACGTAAACAAAAAACGTAAAACTGTTAAATGTAAAATAAATGATGATGGAGAAATTCAAATATTTTGTATAGGCCTACTTTTAGGGTAAAAGTTATTTTATGTAAATAACATAGTTTCCAGCAACCCTCAAAATTAATGCATCTTTGACTAATTAATTACAACTAAAAATGAAGGTAACATTTTACATTAGAGCATGATTTGCACTAATTTTAACAAATCGGTGTAGGTCCGTGAAATAAAACACTTTTCGAATTTAATGGCAGCTAATTTTATCAATTGCCGGCTTTAAAACACAATTTAAAACACAACAGCCAAAGTCTGCAAATGAAAAAGACCCCCGAATACAGTTTGCGCTAACTTCACGAACTGCCGGAGCTAAAACGCAATTACAAACACAACTTTGAAAGAAAAGACAAGACAATGCAATTTGCAATAATTGTATCAATCAAATGTTTAATTGAACTCTGGATATTGACGTGTCAAAATAATTTAGTTTGAAATTGAATTACACTTCAAGAAATATATAACCTACTAGTTAGCCGAATTGAAAAATTACAGGCTAATTAATTAGATACACATCAGAAATACTTTATTTAAAAAACAAACTATTTAAAAACAACATTAAGGCCTACTTATCTAGGCCTACCTAACTAAGCTGACGGGGATTTTTAACTCGGCAATTGTGAACAATAATAAGGATTATAAAACTGAAGGCCTATAATATGTTAAACATTTTTGTTTAAATACGTTATTAAATATTTAAAGAAATATAAAAATAGTCTTATCTTTTAATTGCTTTTTATCTTATATTGATAGATCATATGATTTAGAAGTTATTAATATTAGGGTATTGTGAATAAATTAATAATCGAATATGTTTAAAATATTATACGAAGGTGTACGAATGTTTCCGAAGTTAAACGAATAAGTATCTCTTCTTTAAATTTGTATAAAAGAACTAGGGGAGACCCCTGCGTGCTCCACACGCCAACCCCCGATGGAACCTTCTAAAAAGATATCTTATGTTTTATTTATAATTTAATGGCATTTAGTTTAATTCAAATGGTTTGTTTAGTTTTCAATAAAATATGTTTAAACTCGTGTATGTTTATGGTTATGCATGGTGTCAAATAATTTGTTTGTTATTATTATTATTGATAGCTAAAATATGTTTTGAAAAGTATTAAAAACTTCATAGTTATGATATATTTTATATAAACAATATTTTAAGCAGCATATCTCTAAGTAGGCCTATATAGATATTTAATAACCAATGTTTGATTTGAATTATAATTCTGTAATCATTTTTATTTGTGTTTGTTTATAGTTTTTCAATCTAACCTTAAAAAGCTGTTGGTTTTGAAGAGTATTAAAGTGATTATAAATTTGCTAAGTAATGTTGCTATGGTAATACATGTAAACAAACATAAGCTTTTTATATGAACAGCTGTTTTTGTGAGCTATGGTTTTGAGTTCATACAATAAATGTTGTTCAGTTTCTTCCAAATTTGAAACTTTTTCGGGAAACTTTTCAAACTTTTCTTTACGTATAAACCTTCTATGAACTACTACAAACATTTTAAGACCAAAAATAGCCAAATCGGTCCGGCCGTTTACGAGTTTTAGCGAGACTAACGAACAGCAATTCATTTTTATATATATAGATATATTGTTGATAAAAGGTTGTATTTATAATACACTTTATAACCTCAAAGCAAATACTATACCGTATTATAGCATACAATAGTTCTATAACTCATATTTTTTTTAAATCAACTTCACAAGAAATTATAATGATTGAAGTTGTAAACATAACCATAAACTATAACCCCGTCTACATAGTTAGGTAGGCCTAGATAAAGTGTGTTGTTTAAATAGTATTTTGTATAAAAAATTATGTATTTCTGATGTGTATCTAATTAATCCGCCTGTGATTTTTCACGGAGATTTACTAGTAAACAGATATAATGGAAAGATGTATGAATGACTGTTCTTTAATGTTTACGAATTATTCACTTTAAGAGCTCGTTAATAACTGATGAAATGTTCAAATAGTCACTGGATACTTTTGAAGTTAAATTTTGAATTATTTGGGATTGAGTAATGCTGAAGGAAGGTATTGATAACGTACTTGGCTGCTGAAGTTTAGTACTAATCTAATACCATTTACTAAACCTGATTGAGATGTTATTTCTTTACTTGTTATTCACTGGTTGTTGTTTCACGGTCTGCTGATGTGTAGTACTGCCTTTTTTTATAAAGTTTTGTAGCCAAAATGTTTAAGCTCCTCACTGCTTGGGTGGCTAGACTCAGAATCATGCCATCAGCTACCCATCATGCCGCCTTTCATCCCATTGTTGCTCAATAATGGTTCTTCTTCTCCCATAGCAGGTGTATGATCTATTGCTGGTTTCAGTATCCAGATCCTGGTCATTTGTAGTTTTTTACAATTTTGTTTTATTCACAATAATTTTAACTACTGATGATATTTATGAGATGAGTTACAGATATATTTTAAACTGTGAATTAGATGAATTTTCCATGGCAACCATCAATGGAAAAGTTCCGGGTTCAATTCACATTGACCCCTAATAATTTTCTAAATGGTTTCTGAACAGACATCATTGGCTGTGGTTCGGATTCCACGTAAAACTGTAGGTCCCGTCTTCATTAGCCTTAAAGTGCAAAACAGCAGGACGTTAAACCCCCAAAAAAATAGATAAATTTTCAGATTTTCTTTATAAGGAAATTTCGTACCGTTTCAAGATTAAGCTAGAAGCGCAACATATGTACTAATGTTCCTTTTATACTGTGGACAAGGATACTAACAATGTATCCTTAACAATGTATGTTAAATTGGAACTTCAATTGCCTATTTTTAGCGAATTTCCATATTAAAAATGAGCTATTGCAGTGGCCCTTATGGTGAGACCCAAGGTCGGGAGTAGCAAATGAGCACCGATCATGGTACCCAGAACACGTTTTGGGGTGTCATTAAAATTCATATATATATGTATATATGTGTTCGCACTCTAGCGGCCGCATTTTAAGTCCGATTTGGTCCAAATTTGGTACACGTGTTAGTTGTCTATGTCGCTCGGACGAGTTTGTTAGCCAAGAAAATCCAACAACCGGAAGTACGTTTTTTGACCGGAAGTAACTATTTTTTGAGATTACTACGAGAATGAATCTTTTTTAGAGTTTTTCCTAAAAATATAAATGTAATATGTTGTTTTGCACATTTTGTTTTTTTACGCGACCTTATAGCTCGCTTGGTTCCCCCAAAATCGACCAAAACGTAAAATACCATAAAAGTACCCGGTTCGAAGCCAAGTGGTGCAAACTCGCGAGGCCACTAGGCGCAAACAAATTCTACTATTATATTGCGTACACGGACAGCTGTTCAACGCCTTCGTGAGTAGACCTATTACCCAAATTGTTGGTTGAAACCCTAAAACATAGGCATATTGTAAACTTAATTTTGGAAATTTGCTCAACTCACGTCAGCGGTCCAGCTGCGTGGTCGAATTATTTATAAATCTATTACGTTTCATGTTTACACTTTAATAATTTTTGTGAAAGAAGATGTTGTGTACTTTATTTAAAATATATTTTCTTACGAAAAGAAACAAACACGAATTTCATTTTTATAAACGGCGCCTAAATCAACTTGACACCTTTTCGATTTCGTTACAATCACTATTCCACGTTTATTAACCGTGTTAGCGTGCAAGTAAATCCAACTCGCAGCGAACCCTTTACTACCATTTTATGCTTTCGCTCGTAACAAACTCTGCCTTCTTGTTTTACTTGTTGCAGTTAAACAGTTTCATGGCAGTGTAAATGGTGACAGGAAATTGAATTAGTTTCAGCCACAATAACGTTTTATGTAAGACACGTTTATTTAAGTTCGGAGAAACAATAAGCAGTTATGTCTTTATAAATATATCGGAAATTAAAACATTTCCAACGGTATAATCTATTGCACAAGATATTTCAAAGATGCAAAGTTTTGTTTGGAACGGTTAATAGCAAAACTTAGCCTACTTATCCTACTGAAATTAAACTGTTAGTGGTCTTACATTGCTATTTACAATTTTTAGATTAATGTTTTTATTGCAAAAATTCTCCATTTTTTTAAAGGATGAAACACTTTTGAAAATGCCTAAATTGAACATAGTTTGCAATGTCTATTAGCAACGATTGGTAAAATTTGCACTTCTTAGCAAATAAAAAAAAAACATCTCAGGCAGTATTTTTGAATCGGAACTAGTACATTTTGTTCAAACTCTTTGGACGTAAAGATGTAAAAAATAACTTAACTCTGGCCAATGTTTACATTTGTAATTTATTCAAACCCCACACTTCACACCAAAATGTGCTGCGTCATTTGAGGTACTGCGAACAGAAAAATATTTCCTTTAAGTGAGAAATAGATTGGTTTCAGATGAAACCAAGTGCCAAAAACCATTCGTTGCTCGCAATACGTCTCACGGGGACAGTATTTTATAACCTTTATATTAAATAAGTATGGCTAAATAAATAAAATTGCTATTATTTTCCAAGGGGAATCTATAGCACAGAAAGAACAGTAATCCTATACTCTAATACGAGCAATGTCTGTTTCCATTATTGTACTTGTAGCCATATCCGATTGCTATTAATATAATATTAATATTTAGTACTTGTCTTAGCAATCCTTTTATAAGTTTTACGTATTAACAAGTCTGTCACATGTTTTATAAAGTGTCGTTTTGTGTTTTATACGTACTATGTTTTATTTATTTATGGTTTAAACACCAAATTAATCTCTGTTATTAAGTGTAACTCTGAAAAATGTTTTTGTAATCGTTCTGATGATGCCTGAATGAAAAGGTGAAACAGCTGAAAACGAGAGATACAACTTATAAAAGGATTGCTAAGAAAATAACTAAATATTAATATTAATGTCTGTTTGTTTGTACGTACGAGCAATCTCGAGATCCAGCGGAAGGATTTTGATGAAAGTTTGGGATTAGAGGCTTTTGGGTCTAAAAAATCGATTGGTAAAAACCACTACCTCAGGAAAACTAGTATTTTTCTAAACAACTCATTTGAAAATTGAAATTTTTTAACATTGGGCTTATGGAGTTTAAAATCATTACTATATGTTTATTGACTATAATAATAACAGTAATCAGCTGTTTCCTATAATAGTTCCATTATCAGCTGATTTCAACAATAAACGTAACTAAAACATTATTTTTGTGCTGTTATTAACCGTTCTAAAACCCTTTTCACCAGTTTCTGCATTCTTTATATTCCAATAAAGGTAATAGAAATTATCTAATGATTATAATTATTATTTGTTATTTCTAAAATACATAAACAAATTCAGTATGTAATTCGTGTTTGCATGCATTTTCCTAAAAAAAAGTACTGAGCGATGTTCGGTCGCCCAGGTACTTAATGGTTTATTTTATTGAATTGTTAATTTTTCGAGTGTAACACCACAGAGTTTTCTCTTTTCTCAACCATACATTACAACTTATTTCTTCTAAATATGAACCAATACTAAACAAAAAACGTAAATACAATAACTTAAAAGGAAATGGTAACAATTTTATGTTGTCAGATAACTAATTAAGAACCAAATTTAAATAACAATTAATAAACTAGTGGAAACCCCTGCGTGGTCGGCAGGCCAACCCCGTTGGAACCTTCTATACATACAATCATGTTATGTTTTCTTTATAATAAAGGTAGAGGATTAATAATAAACTTACAAGTTAAGATGGTAAATAATTTTAAATGTTCAAATCAAATTATTTCGTATATTTTATAACAGCAGTTATAATAAAGCTTAAAGGAACCAGCAAGGCTTAGGTCTACTCTTTAATAAAAAATCTAACCTAAAAGTTAGACATACAAATAATTGCGTCAAAGTGTGAAACCAGCTGTTAATGGAAATATTGGAGCAAACAGCTTTTTTATGTGTTATTTTATTCAATTGGTTTTTATGGTAATAAATGTAAATACATGTCTTGGTTCATCATTCTAGGCCTAACCTTAACATTTTTTCCGACTAAATTTACAAATATAGAAATAATCAAATGTTTTTATCGAAATGAATTATAGCCTATGTTACTCAGGGATAGTGTAGTTTTTTATTAGTAAAACTACTTTTTCAATCGGTTCAGTAGTTCGAGAGATTGTCGGAGTCCCAGACCAGCCTACAAGGTTGTCCGACTTCCAACTTCCGACGGCTGTGAGTGGGGTGGTGACCATCCGATTGCGTCAGTTTAAACTTTAATTTTGCTGTTGTTTTCCTTCCTTTCTTTTTTCCCCTATAATTTGTACCCTTTTTACTTCATCTATAATAATGGATAATAAAGGTCTTTCGGAATTTATTGAATTGTACCGGGATAGTAGTAGGTATGTGTGGGACACAAATTATGTCTCATTTGTATGCAAACCGAAATGTCGCGTCTCAGTAGTTGACGCGATCAACAAGTCATTTCTTAACCCAGACCTTTTTTCATTTTTCTGCGAGGATAAGGCTAGGAGGCACAGTCCTCGCCATTCTTCTCTTTCTAAATATTTGCAGATGTAATTGCTGGCCATTTTGATACAACTGCCACGATGCACAAGGAAAGAAGACTGAATTGGATACGCCAGTTGGATCGTAAGTTGGAGCGTGAGTGGTGAAACTCATCCAACTTGCAGTCCAACTCGGTCGTCCTACAAATAGGACCATAAATGGCTAGCTTCAGATTTTGATTGAAATCGGCTGTGCTAATTTTCAAACCTTAAAATAAATATTTTGCAAAATACTTTCTTAGTGCACTTCTACATTGTGGTGTGAAGGTACCCGGAAAATTTTAAATTTCTAGCAATCATAGTTTTGAATGTACTTTGGTTATGAACCAGTCAGTTAGTCAGGCAGGACTCTTCTTTTATATATATACAGAAGATTTTTAGCTTAGTGAGTCAAATTGTGTGCCTATTTAAACGTCAGATATATGATATCAGACTTCGTTCATTTCTAAACACAACGAGAAAGTGCCTTTAAATGTCCTCACTAGAGCAGTTTTGTTTGCGTGAGTGATCGTCCTACCCTACACTATTCTGCATGTGTATTAGATTAGCGTAAATGCATTGAATGGCAATTGCACGAAAACCATATACGCGAAAACGACAACAGCAGCGATTGTGTACACAAACTAAGTTTAAAAACAATCACAGAACTTGTAATGAATATGAAAGTAAAATAAAACAGATATTGTTCCACCATTGTTTACCGTAATCGTAATCCCGTGAACACACTAACTTTTCTCAAATTTCTAATTTAACTGCACAGCTAGAATCTAAATAAAACTGGGAGTTGTAAGAGATAGAAGTTCTGACGATGAGAAATTCAGCGTTCAAACTGTAAAATGTTGTGTCTACAACAATATACAGAGTTGAAAAGGGAATTTTTAAACTATTAAAAAATTTTATTATCTCAATGTTATTATTAATTAATCTAATTATCTTAATGTTTAATCACAAACGTAAAATTAACCTAACTAATAATTTCGAAATATGGGTAGATGTAAAACTTGTAAAAATTCTACAAGTAAATAATAGGCTACTAGACGCGATTGTGGAACAAAAGCCAGTAAAATTCACTAATAGTTTTTATTTTACAAGTCGTAATTTGAAAATGTTTAGATTATCATTTAGCCCAGTATATAGAGGATAAAAAACGGGTTCAGCTTACATTAATTGCGGAAAAAGATTTTTTTTCTAAGTTTCCCCCATTTTTAGTGGACACTCAAAATTTCCGATTGCTTCAAAAGATACTTTGGGCTAAGTTAGTATCGTTCCCCAAGGGATATATTTTTTTGTTTTAACAAACACAAAAGTTAAATGGGGGGGGGGCTTTTAAGACACCTGGTATATTTAGTGAACAAGAAATCAGCACTACAGGTAAAAGTCACGAATAATTATTTAGAATTTTCACAAAATTCTTTCAAATAATTTCCAGATTCATTCAGATGACATACCTAAGCCTCAGAATTGATTTCCGGACTCATAAACATCGAAAAAGAGCGAAACCCCGATTGTGTGAATTTAAGGTTTTCCCCAATTTTGCTTTATAAGTTGAGAAAATATCAAAATCAGCTCAATTTAGAATAATCGGTGTTTTTTGAACTCAGGGAACTTTTAGGGAGGGGGTAAAATTTGATGTTGGAAAGTTACAGCACATTGAAAATTGGTAAAACACAGTTTTTGGCAAAGTTGGACAAATTTGCTGTTTTTTGGATCCCCATAAAAATCGAACTACTCAACCAATTTTGAACTTTGTTTTTTTAATCAACGCGAAAATGTGTCCTCTTTAATTTACTACTGAACTATTTTTTACATAATATGCACCTTTTTTTAGTTATAAAATTTCGAGGTTTTTTGTCCCCCAAAAGTTGTAACCCCCCCTCTTTCTAGGTCGCAAAATTAGATTTGGCATACCCACACCATACCAAACTATCCTAGAAAAAAATCTTTTGTCGCAATTAATGTAAGATGGAACCCTCCTATATACTGGGCTAATTGTAAATCATGATATTGCAAGTTACAATTGAAAGACTAATACTAGTTTGTAAATTATTGTGAAACAAGATCCAGGTACAACAAGATAAAATAACAGAAATGGTTGTAAAACTAAATCTTTGAATTTTGTAAAATGTATATACAGGGCCACATGGTAAAAATCCATATTTTTCAATTAGTATGATTTACCTAGGAACAATAGTTCCTTTATATTTTTATTGTATTTTAGCAGTGTGACTTTCTAAGAATCAACTTTAATAATTATTAATTGTTTACTTTTTAGTTTACCCTTTTTTACCCCTAATTTAGGCGTACCCTAAATTCCCCTATATCCAATTTACGCCTTGGTACCCAATAATTTTCATTATTCTATTAAAATTTCTCTAAATACCTAAGACCTACGGCCTCAGATCTATCTATAATGTATTTATTCGAATACTCAGTAAATAAACGGTACCAGGAACTGGCACATACTTTCTCACAAACATATTTAAATGATTAAACAGATTCACAGTGACTTCATAATTGTAGGAGTGGTAGGAGATGTGATATTAAAGTAGGAGATTAACTAATAAATAGTATTATTATTATTATTATTATTAGCTAGAGAGAAAACTACTCGATGAATTTCGAACAAATTTGCACCAAACAAGTCAATTAGGCCTGTATATATGCACGAAAAAGGTTTTGAAAATTTTTGAAAACAATCCCTTTTCGGCCAAAAAAAATCCAAAAATCCGTTATTATTATTATTACCGAAAGATAAGGGTTTTTTTCATATGGTAGGGTACATTAAGGGTTACAAATAATCCAAATTTTATCAAAATCGTTAGAGCCGTTTTTTATTTAAAAAATATAATAGATTTTTTAGGGTTTTTTTGGCTTAAAGGGGTTGTTTTTCCAAATTTTGCAAACCCTTTTCTCGTGCATTTATACAGGCCCAATTGACATGTCTGGTGCAAATTTATTCGAAATCGATCGAATAGTTTTCTCTCCAGCTTTGTATACATATAGACTGACATTTTGTATACATACAGAGAAGTTGTATCTATTCGCCTTCTAAGTGACTTGAAAGGTGGTATAAAAAGAAGTTCGGAGTTTAAATTGTATGCGCTTTTTTCTCTTATACTGGCATTTGTTCCTGATAAAATGGCCCTGCCACAACACTCATCTGGGTTTTTGACAATATCAGAAGAATAGACAAATTCTATCAACTCACACAACGTATTTACAAAAGTAATGCCATTGAGCGGTATACATTTTGTCCCATTCACTTCCAAATGTTTGATGGATCTATTTCCCAAAGAGAGTATACATTTGTTTAAAGAAATGTCACTTTTAGAACTACAGCAATAACTTTATCCATCTATTGAATAACAGTTCTGTTAAATTATATTTAAATCAGTTGTTTTATTTGGCAGCTGACTCAAACTCATTAAACATTATCTCCATAAGATTAACATGGGAAATTTGAAAGGTTGTGGGCCGGAGCTCCTTCTTGGGTGAATAGCGGCTAAACTGATGATTGGATCTTAAATCTGACGGAAAATCGTTATTGTGAAATTTAATTTTCCACAACTTTTGTATTTAACATTTTTTGCTATCTCTTACGGTTTTCTTACAAAACGCCCTCAAAATTGAAAAAAATCTTTCCCGTCCAAAAGGTGTTTCCAAAATTTAAAAATGTTAACTTCTGGCAATTTTACTGAAAGTTTATCGTCGAGAGCTTTAATTCAAGTATGAGGTTGATTTGATCCGATTACGGGAAGAGTCTCATAGGTCATGCCAATGAATCAGTGAACCCGTCTAGCTTTATATAAGTAGATTTTGTTTAGACTTTAAATACAGCTGTAAATTTATGAGTGACTCGTACAAACTTAAATTCAAAAAGGAAATCTGGCACGGACAAAATATTGTTCATGTCCAATACGTTTCCAAAAGAAAAGGTTTTAATCAATTTTCCGGAACACAGAGCTTATCCCGAGGCAGATGATCATTCCCACGGGATAAAACTGTCTGGAATTGTCAGCCTAACATATTGAGAAACCCTTTTCTTGTCACATTGTCTATTCCGCATGCGAAATAAACAAATACAGGCCTACATGGATTAAGATACGAAAACTGTATCAATGTTTCCAAATCAAATCAGAGTTTGAATTATATTTACACATAGTGGCACTAACACAAATTATCACGCACATTTAATGAACAAAGCATGTTTTAAAGACATAGTTGTCATCTTCAGTGATCTTCGAGCTGAACTGATCAGGTTATAACTAATATTTGTGTATCATATAAGGCTAAACGCAAATTAAATGTATAATATATATTTACATTTTTATCCTGTTGTTTCGTAAAAATTTATAAACTAAAATACAAGAGTAGTTTCAATTAATTTTTATTTTTCGGTGTAGTAAATAACGTCTGACGAAAACAATTAGATAATAAACAAATGATCTGCGAGTGATTTGTAATTTACTGATAATTTATTAATTCGTAGAGTGACCATACCACGTGAGGTTTTTAACAACGCAGTTCCGTTTTTGATAGTAATTTCAAGCATCATTCAGGTTGGTTTTTTATTCGTTTTAGCAGATTTTGTACTGAAGTGTACGACGTAAGAGACCTTTCATTTGGTTATAATGCAATATTAATTATGCAATTAAATAACTACATACATCATAGGAGTTGTAGTTGTTAACAGGAATATTTTTGGAACGAAGTTCCTTTACGCGGTAGGAGTTAACAAATAGAAAATGTACGCGTAACGAAAAAGCGTATCAAATTGGTTGTTATGATAATAAAAGTAAACACATTCAAGAAACATGTGTTAAAAGTGAGTTAAATTTTCTGACTATTGCAATGTTGTAATGTAGATTCAAGAAATGGAAAGTATGTGTAGTACAAACTTAGAAAAGTAAGTTAATATAATTTTATATTTTGATACAAGTATTACTGTTTTCATACGTTTAATGTTATTATAATAAAGGTGCAGCAAAATGTATTGTGCGTATGTTAATTTATTTCAACTGCCTTAACGGCAACATACACACATAATTTATGTTTTGTGCACATTTATGGCACAGTACGTTTCGAATGATATAATTTTAATCTTTCAATTGCCGATTACTATTAGTTTGTTTTTTTGGAATATAAGAATTTACTGTTTCCATACGTTTAATGTTATTATAATAAAGATGTAGAATCAATCATAACATCAAAGCTAAGATGGTAAACACAGTTAAATGTCCATTCATTGTAAATACATTCAATAAACATAAAATGTTGGTTCATCAGTCTAGGCCTAACCTATAATATTATTGTGCGTATGTTGCCGTTAAGGCAGGTAAAATAAATTAATAAACATACACACAATAATTTTAGGTTAGGGCTAGTCTGATGGACCAATAATTTATGTTTATTGAATGCATTTACAATTCCATATTAAATTACATTAGGATTTGAAGAAAAGGCGTGATGAACTTCGCTCCTGACGGGGGTCCCAAGAACTCATACATTATTTTTATTTCAACACCTTCAATGCAGCTGTTAAACGTGTATAACCTCACTTCTCACTAAAAGGAGTGTGAGGACAGAGTAATCATTTTTGCTACTTAAGGGTCTGCTCCAGTAAACGAGAAAGCATCCGGAAACGCAACCGCTTCTCACTCTATCTAAACAGTGCAATTTCTTGCAGCTGAACGCTTTGACATTGCCTCATTTCAAACCATTTTATAAGTATATCTTTTTTAATTGAGTGTTAAAAAAACTGAATATACTTTATAAAATTTCGGATCCGGCTTGCAAATTATTTTTCATTATTAATTTTTTATTGTTTTAGGGAAAAAATTCAAACTTTGTACTTACAAAATGTCAATTGCATAACAAATCAAAAGCATTTAAAAAAACTAAATTGCAAAACGGATGCGTATTGTGACTGTGCTTAAAATGAGACCTTGCAAACAATTGTATGACAAAAAATAAACGAAACAAATGGTTTGAAATTTAACATTGCTCTTATGGGATAAAAATCCAAGATGTCCGCCACTACAGCAGACCCTTAAAATAAAACGACTTGAAAATACTGCCTTTTGTGGGCTTTGGCCTCCCATACAGTTTTTCTCTATTCCTGCTTATATTTAACTTTCTCCCTCCATTATTCAACTCCTATAAAAGCGAGTGTACGAGCGTAAGTACGTGAGTAATATAATATAACAGCTGATTTCACCCATCATCTATAAACCCAGTGTAGATTATAGTTTGGGGTTATGTTTACCACTTCAATAGTTATAATTTCTTGTGAAGTTGATTTTTTTTTAATGTGAGTTATAGAACTAATGAATTCTATAATATACGTTATATTATTTGCATTGAGGTTATAAACTATACATAAATACAACCTTTTATCATCAATATAATTTATTTGTTTATACAAATTTAAAGAAGAAATAGGCCTATTCTGATTTCACCCATCATCTGTAATACTTAAACAAACCCAGTGTAGATTATAGTTTGGGGTTATGTTTAGGTAGGCCTAGATAAGTAGGTTTTAATGCTGTTTGTAAATAGTTTGTTTTTTAAATTGTGTATTTCTAACGTGTATCTAATTAATCAACCTGTGATTTTTCACGGGGGTTTACTAGTTATTAGTAAAATGCTTTAAAATAATAGGAAAAATTAACTGAACAACAATGTAATTTAGAAAATATATAGATTCAGCCTGGCATCCATCCAGAGAAAATAAGAGATAACAATATTAACGCTCGGCTCTTGAAGCATCGGTTTTGGTCTCACAGAAGTGATTCCCATAGGCTTCTTGGGTATCGAGAGAAAGAGAATATATAGGTAATATATTTGTTATATATTCCTGGCTTGCTTGTTAAAAGGAGCACAGCGGCCCACGCTAAAGAACCCAGAAATAACTGGCAGAAAAAATGTTATGAAGAGACCAAAGTGGGCATATCACCTCATAACCGACCTCAAAAGTTAGTCGATGGAAGCACAAGCAGATAAACTTTTCTATACTTTTTCTGATACTCTCTAAAATCATAATGTGTACAGGCCTAAAACTTAGTAGGTGGTCTCCCTTGGGTGGTAGATGTTCGCTAAATAAATATTTTTCTAATTGCATATTCAACCGCGAAGATCGCAAAAAAAAACAGTGAAAAGTAAGAAAATAATGTGATTCCTCCCTAACCATATACTGTACCTACAAACTCGAAATTTTGTACACATTATATACTTCTTACTTGCTAAGTCCCCAAATAGGTCAGGAGTTTAACGATAATCTATGTAACAGTAAAAACCACGAAAAACGGCCAAAGTGAAACATTATGTCTCCTAGGTATACTTAGGCCTATAAACGAACCAAATAATCACGAAACCTGCGTAACCGCAATGCATAGACCTGAAATTTGGTGTGGAGCATTGGGTGTTAGGTTCTCGCTAAGAAACCATGTCTAATCGAGTAGAACAGCGAAATTTATAAAATTAATTTCTTCCTATCCAAAACACCTCTGAACTTTAATTTTGGTACATATGAACCTCTTGAGTGTTAGGTTCTATGTCGGTAAAGGTTTCTGACAATAATCTATGTATCCCCGAAAGATACGAAGAAATACAAAAACCTTAACGAATTTGTTAAAAAGGCCTATTAAATTTCTATGTAAATTTGTCTATGTAGTCAGAATATTGTTTTACTTACATTTTTCTTCTGGTTTAATGGAAAAAAAGTCAATAGTTTGTTTACTTATGTCTAATAGAATTAATTCAATTGTGTTTTGTTGTTGAACGAAACACCATAAAGTCCATAATACATTAATTTCTACCTTCCTCCCAACTCACTACCCTACTACAAGGGGAAAATATTAGAATGCAATATTTTGAACACATTGTGATTCAATTACGTAATTATTAATGACACATTACGTCAGCAGGCTGTCATCAGCAGGCCTACATGCATGAGTGACACGTCGTTAATACAACGGGTTACCAGAGAACAAGTGACAAAAAAGAACTGAAATTTATACTTGCAAACTAAAACTAGTCCGGAGAAATTATAAAACAAGGGAACCCATGCTGTTTAAAGGGAAATTAAGAGACACGCTGGAATACAAAACCCTTTTACATTAATTACATTACATTAAAAGGAAACCCCGAACCCTAAAGCCGTTGTCTCACTAACCGGTCAAATGGGTTCTTTCAGTTGTCGTGCCATTGCTACAACGACTACGGAATCCGAACTAAAATCAATATTGTAGTTCTCTTCTCTCTGATTCAATAAATGTTTATAATCTTGAACAAGAGGCTAAAGAATCTAAAACGCCGGTTTCTGAAGGTTCGAACCTAGTTACTGGCTATCGCTTTACCTGCGCTATACGCAGCTCCCCCGTCTTCATTAGTCTAACTTACATAAAGTAGTGACGTAATGGGGAAAATTTAACGTATCACTATTCAAACTTAATTAACTTGGCTCAGTAGTATTTAATTACCAATTTATTACTATGATTGATATGCCCATTACTGGTCTAAAATCATTATTTGTTCCAATTTAATAAGTAGGTATAAGTTACCTGTCTGCTGTCATCCAATCCTTGTTTATGTTTTGTGACGACCGCGGTTTCGGGTTACCCCATCATCCGGTCACATTAATTTACATACAAAAAACATGAAAACAAAATCACATCACTCACTGTTAATTGAGATTGTCGTAGAACATTATTCACAAACACACGAACACAAACACTATGTACGGAACACAAAATACGAGCGCTAAAATATGTGCACATGTTACTCGGCCGAGGGTAGGCGAACTAATGGGTGAATGAATTTAAGTTTAAATACCTATATAGTTGTATTTCGTGTAAAAACGCTATTTTTTTAGAAAATCTAATTTAAAAGTTGAAAAATTTTAACATAGGGTCTTATGGGTTGCCATGTTGGTTACAAAATAACAACGAAATAGTAAATAAAGCGATCAAAACAGCTGTTTATAAACAAGCCAATTTATACTGTTTTATCAGCTGTTCATTGAATAGTTTTTCATTACTATTAAAAAACAAGCTAATTTATACTGTTTTAGCATGTTGAAATTAGAATAAATTGGGCCTGATTTAACAATTTATTTTGTCAAAAAAAAAGGTAAACTTAGCAAAGATGGATAAATTCGAATAGTCAGTTTTGTAATATAGGACTGGCTCATTTCTGAAACATAGTATTGAGGTTATGTTAATCCTGCAATAGTTTTTTATACAAAATTACTATGATCACATTTATTGTATACAAGTTAAAAGGTATAAAAGACCTTAAACACAGTATCGGTTCTAGCCTGGGGCAGGGGACGGCTGCAGTTTTCCCGGGAATTTTTTCAAGAAATTTTTATTAGGAGTTTAGTTTGTTGACAAAAATATTTAATATGTTTTGAGATTTTAAAGTTCTTATTCTGACATCAAAGTCAATGCTGAAACTCAGTCAGTTTTGATTGCAAATAATTATTGCTGATCCCTTAAACAAGATTGAACTGATGATTCAACGATTATTTTTATATTTTGGTTATTCCTAAGCTCTTATATCTCGATGGTTGTTCATGGGTGTTGTTTTTTTACTGTGGGAACTAGCGTAGAGGTAGGTGACGTGGATGTGAATAACGAAAAACTGTTTCAGTCAACAGTTTAAAAAAAAACTAACGAAACAGTACGACCAAAAGTTTTTTTTTTTGTGACAATTTTGAATTGGAAAGCATCCCTTTTAATACATGGAGAAGACGTTAAAATCGTTAAATCATTTTCAATGTTCATTAGAAATTTTCATATTGAGATACTTTCACAAGCGTTATGAGTAGGCCTATACATTTAATTCGTTTCAAATTTGTATTGTTGCATAGCTTTTTTCCTTCTCTTTTTAGATTCTTATGAATTAATGACTGATATATTTTTAATGGATTCCTTGTTTCTGTTTATTTATTGACACAGTTTTTGTTATGAAAGTAGCTTTTTAGTTTTATATTTGTCACCTTTGTGTTTGTTAAACTTTTTCGTTCGTTTTTAATGTTCTGTTATTTATATTTATACGCATTTCTACTTGAAAATGGTTGCATTGATACCTAAAACTTTGAGGCTATTTTAAATAAATGTGTGTGTTTTTTTGTTTTGTTTTTTTTATTTTGGCCTTTCATTGAGCCAACATAAAGTTAAGTATTTAAATTTCAGACAAACTGAGGTCTAGAAGTACTTTAACCTTAGGCCTATGTTTGTAATATAGTATATTCCTTAAGAAAAATTGGGAAAAACATTGTTATTTTTAAAAAATTATAAAAGAAACAAATATTCAAAATTTTTTATGAAATGAATTTTGTTGAATATTACATTTTTATTGACAAAAAACAATCATGTAAAAATTTTAAGAAAAAGAGTTAAAAATTCGTAAGATTTTGCTATTATTTTATAAGCAGCTCTTACTCTAAGTTTTTTTTATTTAAGTGATTATTTTATTTGTATCCAGGTATATGATGGAATTGAGTTTTTGGATTATGATTTTTTCGTTTTAGTAAATATAAATTTTCAGCCAGAAAGGTATTAAACAGAGTTTTACTAGGTCGATTTTTCATAATTTTTCGATTCCCCTGTAACTGGGAGGTATTCCATACCTGCGGGTCATTCGAATCTCTGTAATAGCCTTGCCCCCCCCCCCCCCGTTTTTCAGGTCTAGAACGCCACTGCTTAAACACATATCTTCTATAATCTATAACGTAGACAGTGTAATAGGACCTAAGTGTATTGGTGAAGACAGCCTGTAAGTTATACAACCTGTACTACATCATTATGTTTGACAACCTCTCATTGATACGTTCTATACCGTTTACAATATAATGTACTATAGTACATCCATCTGTTTATACGTGACAGTTAAAAAATAAATTTTGAAAAGGCTTGATTGTAAAGGTTGAGCCTCAAAAGAAATTTTGATTATAGAATTTCCATAGGAAATATGAGCTCTTAAAGTGATACTTATGGTGTACCTAAGAATTCGCTATTATGTAATTTCATTGAGAAGCATGTTGAAAGCACTTGATTAATATTAAATGGACAGATATTAATAAATGAAAATGGTTGACAGGTCAAATATCATATCAAATAGCTGTTCTAAATATTTGATTAGGACAGTTGATTTGATATTGTTGTTGGCTGTTAAAAACTTCCTCCAGATGCAGATTTTCACCATCACACCAATTCCGGATCTTTAACTTTCAAAATTTCTAAAATTGAACGAACTGTCGGTGATTTGGACTTGAAAACTGTTCTTTGGATGAAAGTCATCAATTCGCCTAAACCTTTTATTAACGACTGATCGTTTTTTTTTTTTTTTGAGGTGTTATTTCCTTAGATTTCACCCTTTGCACCGTATTCCTAGAACTTTTATAGCATTAAAACTTCCTCCAGATGCAGATTTTCACCATCACACCACGGGCGAAAAGCAACAAACAAACTGAACTATGGTTGAAGACAGGGCAGTCATTTACCAACAAATACCAACAACATGACTCATAGATAATGGGGTTTTCAGTATCACTCGGTGATATTTAAATAAGTTAAGCGATAAGGCGATAACTGTTATTTCGGTAACGGTACGTCTTAGAACTGTGATTCAAATTGTTTTTTATTCGTCTAAGTAAGACGAAAAAAATTAGCCGTCATTCGATAATGTAGGCCTAATCAGGCGCGGATCCAGGGGGGGCAAAGGGGGCAATTGCCCCCCCCCCCCCGAACTCCGAAACAAAAATTTTACGTGTCTTATTACGTTCTGATTTCTACCGGAAAAACGCGACAGTGACGCGTAGAAAAATCGATCGGGAAAGAAATTTTGCAGTTCCAAGTTTGTTTTTTGCGTATTGAAGTTGAATCGATTGGTTCACCTTTCTGCCGATGTATTGCGCACGTCTCGCCTTGCTTCGTTTTCGGCTTTCTAAGTAACTTATCTATTAAAATATCTGGTCTATGGTTTCCTTAGGTCTTTTAGCTAGTTGTTTACTTCAAAAACCGATGAAGTTTTCTAATTTTTTGGTGTATTTTAGTTGTATATTTGTTTCATATTTTATTGAGAAATAGTTTTGAACGAATATGAAACGAACTTCAAAAATAACCTCTTTCTTAAAAAAAAAAAAAAAATAGAAGACATCAACAAGTAAGCTCCCTGTTTATTCTGGCACAGTTGTTCACGTACATACAGGCGATAGGCGTATGTTTACGTACCTTAATAAAATGAAGAAATAAATAATTTGTTTTTAATGTTTTCTCCAAAGCAAAAAATCCTTTTGTTCAGCATTTACTTTACGTAATTCTAAAAAGGGAATAATGAACAATGAAGGATAGTAACAAATAATAAAATCACTAAAAATCTTACCGCCAATAATTCCGCAAGTAATAAATAAACATATTATATTGTAGGCTTGTTTTTAATCACAGGCTACGCACGTTTTAATTTGTATATAAAACTGAAATCTGAAATAGATTTGTTGAATTTCATTTAAGTCAAAAGTATTGTATGGTGAAGAAATATTGTTCTAACTCACAATAATATGGTTATAGGCCTAAGTGATAAATTACATCGTCACATCATCTGTGACTTCTATTTTCTTTTTCTTACTCGTTTCGGGGCTTATGTCTAAAAATCAGAGCTTCACTCATTAGAGGTCGTCAAAAAAGTAATGTTTTCCGTAAATGTTTAATATTTTGACATATTTTTTACAAGTGAGAATAAGATCTCAAGCAAACAATCAAAATTGCTCTGTACAAAGGCCGATGCCAAACCAAAGTTTTTAAACATCAGTAAATACAAAAAATGAGGAATTTAACAAGCAAAACATTGTTGACAACCAGAATATTTTCATTCAAATTGTGTTAAATGCCATTTAATTTTGCGTTAACATATTTATAATTTTCTGGGAACCCTCCAAAACCTGCTAGTTATTTTGCACACCTAGGAACAAGGGTTTACAGGTACCGGAACGCACCGGAATGCCGTTCCGGTACTGCTTTTTATTAATTTTTGTTTTAACAGGACCATTCACTCCCTCAATCACACACATTCAACACTCGTTTCAGAAGTTTACGTCCGCCAATCGCCAATCGAAAATTCTTCAAGATAGCACCACACTACAGTACGTTGCGTTTATGCGAGCCAACTATAATAAAGTCTCAGCTAAAGTGCACATTGTCCCTCAGCTCGGAATCGAGATGGAACAATTTGGGAGCACCACACACCCTTTTACCAACCTCGTGGTACGCCATTGATGTTCGGCGAGCGCTGCGAACGATTGCAAATAAGAGACAGTTGATTCAGAGTCGAAGTGGCCGAAAAACCAGCGACGTTTAAACTTTTATATTATTACCTTTTTCTGAATGAAAAAGTTTATAACATATTGATGAGCTTATTGTAATCAAAATAATACCAAACATGATATAATTTGGACCACATTTAGTGATTAATAGTTATCGAATAACTCATTTAATTTCACTATTAATTAATTAAAAAATAAATATCCCGCATGAGATAACAACACGGAATACATACAAATACTGACAAGCGCCATCACAAATACAAGGTTGAAAGGCGCCCCGAAAGAGGAAAATATTCAATTTAGGTAACTGAACACATTTAGCAGGTTGTCTGATTGCGTTGACTGAAAACAGCGACATATGATTGCACCTGAACTCGTGCGCAATTGCGCCCGGTACATGCTACCTTTCGCGAACTGTCAAAAACTAAAAAGAACCTGGTCGCATTGACGTTGACATTGTGATATTGTTTAGTTTTGTGAGTTTTGAGTGTCGTTAGAATAATTCACTAACAAGCGCCTGTGTTGTGTTCTCGTGATACGCTTGTGTTTAGTTGTCTTTGAATAAGAAAAATCATTTCTTGATTACATAAAATGTGTTCAGGTTTACAGTCTTTTGACGAGGATTTAAATTTCTGATAAAGGCTATTGACTAAAAATGAGAGACATTTTACCACGTTTTTGCTTAAAATAGTATGTGTCTCTCAAAATTGCTTATGCTATATACAAGTACAAAAATAGTAACTTGTAAACATCCCCCCTCCTTTCCGTCACATCCGACAGCGTTCCGGTACTGGAAAAATTACGAGTAAACCCCTGCCTAGGAAGTGTTGCCCCCCCCCCCCAGATGAGGTCCTGGATCCGCCACTGGGCCTAATGTATCAATTGTTTCCAAATTATAGTGTGATACAGAATTTCTTGGAATATTAGTCGATGCCGGCAGTTCCCCGGTTGACCGCTTCTAACAAAGGCATTGTTTGTTAATAGGTGATTAGGACGGTCCGTTCTACCTGAAGGATGTCTCTCTACGTTTTGAGGCAACTATATATATATATATATATGTGTTTGTTTACTCTAGCGGCCACATTTTACGTCCGATTTGATACACACGTTGACACGTTGGTTGTCTACGTGGCTCGGACGAGTTCGTTAGCCAAAACAATCAAACAACTGGAAACTCTTTTTTTGATCTGATCAATTTTTGGGATTTTTCGTACTAAAATAAATCTTTTTTGTTATTTTATGTAAAAATATAGGAGTAGGGTTGTTGCTATATTGGGAAGTTTCCTATATTGATATCGATAACACGATATTATCGAAACAAAATATCGATATCGGCAATATCAAATGATATCGATATTATTTTTTGGAACATGTAAAATTATTATGGTAAGGTAACATGTGACCGGGGGTTATGATATATATTTTGCTTGTATTCTGAAAATTCACGTCAAACTAACTCTAAAAAGAATAAAATGTTCACGGGAATCATTATAGAAATTAGGAAAAAGGAAACTCCAAACAATTACAGTTTAAGTTCGGAAATTTTGGTAAATTCTTTACTTGTGCAAGACCAGAGGTTATGTTAACCCAATCACTTAAAGTTTTTTTAATACCTACCGGGCTAAAAAACGATTTTTTTCTTGGTGTTTTCACATGGTTTACTATATTTTTATTTCTACACAGAATTTTGAATTTTTGTATAAAATGTTGTTATTTTTCTAATCAGAATTGACTAGGTTTTTTTTACATTTTTTTACTGGTTTTTTTTTAGTAAATATATATATATAAATACCTTAGTAAAATTATGCAAAACAGCCCCAGCCGGAGACCAAATATCTAGTCATATCCCGTCAGCGAGCCAATCACCGTTTGCTTTACTTCCGCCCTCCTACCCTCAAACCACAGATATGATTAGATATCTGGTCTCCCTAGCCTAGACTCAAACCCAGCAAAAAATGTACAGTAGAACCTCGTTATCCGGAATAAAGGGGCCGGCGGTGTTCCGGATAATCAATTTTTCCGGTTAACCAATGCTACCTTATATAATTTGGATTCTGAGTACAACTAAACAACAGTACAAAGAAATAAATGTTCTTAATAATCAAACTACTGTATAATAATCAGATATTGCAGACTAAAAATTTCAGTAACCTACTGTACATACGACAGCTTATACGCTTTTGAAATTGTCCTTGAAAGACACTAAAAATGTTTATTTACGCACTAATTTACTCTTTAAAAGACTCTATCTATGGTAGGCCTAACATGAAAACACTAACACTAAATTGCTAATAAGACTCTAAATAAAAATTAATTTGCTAAACTCAAAAAACACTGCCGCAAAACGCATCAAACTAAAGCTATAAAGAGCAGAAATGTAGAATATTAAGGGGTTTGGCTTTGAGCGGGAGAGGGAGGGTAGACAGACTAGCTGACAGACAGAGTGGCACGGCGTGACTCACCCTAGTAACAGTTCCTCCATCCCGTACTATGCGACTTTTCTCATACTAGTTAATTAGTTTTTCTCATATTAGTTTTCTCATACTTAATTGATTTAGAGATGTTTATTTTCTTTTACACGAAAATCGTTGCGGTTAACCTGGGTTCCGGTTAAGTAAACCCCGGATAATCGGGTATTACTGTATACCTTTATTAGTCACCTTTGATTATTAGTCCAATTTTTTCGTTTGAAAAAAGTTTTGGTGTTGCCAAAATTCGAACCAGCAGAGTCTTAAGCCGCGGTCATACTAGGCTGTTTAACAGCCGCTGATAATATTGCCAGCAAGCAGCGTAGTCTGACCCAGAAGCAGCGGCTGGATAATGCCAGCGGACTGGTATTTACTAGCCGAAAACAGAAGTCAAACATGTTTAACTTTTTAACGCTGCCTACCATCCGCTAGCAGTCACGTGACCTCCTCGCTGGCGCAGACAGCCAATGTGAACTCCTAGTAGCTCACTAGCAGCTGGTGAAATAAGACGTGTGTCGGTTTTATGTAGTGTTGTATATTGCTTCATATTTTATATTTCATTTCGTGAATAAAGTGAATATGGTTGACACAAACAACTGGTCAGGCAAAGACATAACACTTTTAGATTTATTCCAAAATTATCCTTGCCTGTGCCAAAATTACGCTTATTCTGCAGACTACACTAACAGAAATGCCAAAGATGCAGCATATAGTGACTTATTACAAGAATTTCAGCAACGAGGACTAAAAATAGGTTTGTTCCCATTGAAAATAAAAAGCTTATGTGATCCGTAGAGAAATGAACTAAACAAGGTGAAACAATCCAAGAAATACTAGCGGCTACTTAGCTAGTCTAATGTGAACCCTTTCTTCTACGCTGCCTGCTGGTGATATTACCAGCAGCTGCTAAACAGCCTAGTGTGACCGCGGCTATAGACTAGCACCTTAGCCAGTTAGGCCACGAACGCATTGCTAGTTTAGTATATTTGAGTTGGGTATATAAGTGTAACAGATTGTCCTACGGCATAGGCTTAACCCATTAACGTTAACACAATATATAGTTTAATTGGTAATACCTCTGAAATGGTGATTGTGCTTCCTCATTTCATAAGTTGTGTTAAAAAGTTTACACTTCTCCCGTGTAGTCTTAAGCACACAATTTAAATTTTTTTACTAGTAATGTTTCTGTCGCAAACACTTATTTGCAGCATCATTGCCCAAAACATTTGGCAGTCTCGCCACTTCAATGATTTAAAAAAATATATGGGGTTATTTCACAATACTTAGGACACACTCGCTTTGAATGCCAAGACAAGAAGAATGCTAGTCAGACTTTGCACATGTTTTTCCTAAGACCGTTCTCATTGGTCCTTAATGGATCAAGCTCTCCACTTCGATAATTGACAAGGTGCCTTGCACTTTGAGCTGTTCTGTTTAGTGTGTTGCACACACCAATTACATTTTAAATTTCACTAATACTTTTAATAGATTGTTGGTCCTGATCACTTCTACAATTCCTAAATCTATTACACAAAATTAATCATTTTTATCATAAATTATCTGTTTAAGATGTAAAGGTCCAGTCATCCCCTTTTCTTATTTATGACCATAAATTTGAATGTGATAGCAGTTGAATCATTTTATCAATGCTAACATACTTTTTTTGTTGAATTCTAATTGGCATATGTTACATCCATAATATTTTTGAATGAGTTTATCAATACATGTGGCGTTTCTAAAAATCATTTTCTACAATCAGGGCAGTTGACATATCCGCCTAGAAGAAACTAAGCTTAAATGATGAAAACACCATGTCTAGATAACATTTCCAACAACAATTCTCTACTAATCGCCTTTACTGGTTCTTAAAGTGGATAAATTTTATTAATTCTGTGTGTTAGTAGTTTTAGTAAAAAGAAAATCCTGTTTGGAAAGCTTTCAAAGAGACTGTATTTACTTTATGTATACTCCCTGTAATCTGAAAAGTAGTAAATCAATGATTTAAAGTGGATGCAGTAGCATCTAGAAAACCTTTTTGACACTTCACATTTCAATGAAACTATCAAGAATAAATATAAATTGTGTATGCATAACGTCATTGTTGCTGTCACTACGCAATACGATTGTTGGGTGGCATGATCAGTTCTGCTACACACTGTATAGTCACACAAACATTTCTCTATTTGAAATATTTTTTACAAATTAAACTATTATTCCTACAAAAGGTGGATTAAAATATAAATCTTGCAACTTTTCAATCATCTATTATTTAAAGCTAGACGGTAACACTGATTCATTGACATTAATTACTAGGCACTTCCCGTAATCGGACCACCCTCAACCTTATACTTGAATTAAAGCTCTCGACGAGAAACTTTTGAGAAAATTGCCAGAAGATTTCAGACTAACGATTTTTCATCAGATTTAAGATCTAATCATCCATTTAGCCACTATTCATCCGAGTAGGGAAGCTCCGCCCAACGTTTTTAAAGCTAGCCGGTTTCACTGATTCACTGACATTAATTATTAGGCACTTACCGTAATCGTACCCCCCTCGACCTCATACTTGAATTAAAGCTCTCGACGAAAAACTTTTGGGAAAATTGCCAGAATTTAACATTTTTTAATTTTGGAAGCACCTTTTGGGCGGGAAATGTTTTTTCGATTTTTTCAATTTCTTCATTTTCCCAATTTGAGCGCATTTAGTAAGAAAGGGGTAAGAGATATAAAAAAATGTTAAATACAAAAGTTGTAGAAAATTTAATTTCAAAGAAGAGATTTTCCGTCAGATTCAAGATCCAATCATTCATTTAGCCACTATTCATCCGAGAAGGGAGGCTCCACCCAAAGTCCTTAAAGCTAGACGATTTCACTGATTCACTCACATTAATTATTAGGCACTTCCAATAATCGTACCCCCCTCGACCTCATACTTGAATTAAAGCTCTCGACGAGAAACTTTTGGGAAAATTGCCAGAATTTAACATATTTTAATTTTGCAAGCACCTTTTGGGCGGGAAAGATTTTTTAGATTTTTTTAATTTTTTCATTTTTTTACTTTGAGCGCCTTTTGTAAGAAAACGGTAAGAGATAGCAAAAAATGTTAAATACAAAAGTTGTAGAAAATTTAATTTCAGAACAAAGATTTTTCATCAGATTTAAGATCCAATCATCCATTTAGCCACTATTCATCCGAGAAGGGAAGCTCCGCCCAACGTTTTTAAAGCTAGCCGGTTTCACTGATTCACTGACATTAATTATTAGGCACTTCCCGTAATCGGACCCCCCTCAACCTTATACTTGAATTAAAGCTCTCGACGAGAAACTTCTGGAAAACTTGCCAGAATTTAACATTTTTTAATTTTGAAAGCACCTTTTGGGCGGGAACGATTTTTCGATTTTTTTAATTTCTTCATTTTCCCAATTTGAGCGCATTTAGCAAGAAAACGGTAAGAGATAGAAAAAAATGTTAAATACAAAAGTTGTAGAAAATTTAATTTCAAATTAACGATTTTCTATCAAATATAAGATATAATCATCCGTTCAGCCGCTATTTACCCGAGAAGGAGCTCCGGCACACAATCCTTCAAATTTCCCTTGTTAATCTTATGGAGATAATGTTTAATGAGTTTTTGAGTCAGCTGCCAAATAAAACAGCTGATTTATGCTCGGTCACCTATGTACAAACGAGCCAAAGATTAACGGAGATTCTTTAGCGAATTTTCCAACTGCGAGCGAAGCGAAGCAGCCATTTGAGGCCGAAGGCCGAGGCGGGGTTGGGACGCGAAGCGTCCAGGGGCAGAGCCCCTAGTCTTATATATATCTCCCTGTTTAGCTATTTTAACTTTTCTTATACCTAAAATCTCTAACAATTCCAGGAATTTCAGATTTTTTCACCCACTGTGACACCCCTATTAAATTTTATCCTCACATAAAACTTTATTGACAGATTTTAAAATCAAAGCTTTAAAATATAAATGACAGGCATGTAACTATCTACAAAACTATGCAAATTCACTTTAATTTATTGCTGTACGTTTATTCAAATATGTTTATGCAAATCAACGTTTCCATGATTTGTGATAGCAAAAATGTATCACGTATGTGATGTTTGTAATTTATAGCATGTATTTTGTTTATGAAGGTGGGATTTAAAACAATCGTTTAAATTAAAGCATAAACGCATAAATTTTTATAAAATACAATTTTATTCAGAATCTGAATTAGGATCGTCTGTTTTCTCTGAGCTCTTCAGTTTCTGCGCAAGTTCTTTGGCTGGATTAAACACACCATTTGTCTGTACATTGCAGATATAACAGCGTGTGGTTTTCTTGTATTGAGCCAACGCACAACCTTCGCAAAAGTAATGCTGACATCTGAAATAAATTTAAATTTAGTTTATATTTAAACAAAGAAACAATTTGATTAGTTATCATATTAAAGTAGACTTTTATATTAATCTCTTCGTGTAGCTATGTACAGATTGACCCAGTAATGAGTAATACACAATTGTTGAGACAGATTTCTTACAAATTCAAGCTTTTACCACAGTGTCTAATATTTTTTTATAATCTACTAGTGAGCTTTCTTTAGTTAAAATATGCTACATTGATTAGTGGCATTATATTATGAAAATAGGCTACTAAAAATCAAAACTATGAAACTCAAAGAGCGATCAAATCAAGGGTACTTACTAGCATGACGGATTAGGTAGAGTTAATATTTGCATTAATTGTTTATAGGTTATTTATAGGTTTAAAATTCATAATGGTTTGTGAACGTCATTAGCCCAGGCCTATCTTCCACCACTTTTCCAATTAAGATTACTGATACAGGAAGTTGATAATTTGTCAGTAAGTTTGTGCTCTGAAAAACATTAACCTAATCCCTATCATGACGTTAAAATTCTCATAACACATTTTCATAATTCCACGAAATTTGAGAAAGATTTAGAAAAACAATCTATTTAATTATAGGGCCATTTATGAAGTTTCCTTTAACTTTCTGCTGTAGTGCTACCAATATAAAATAACACAGAAGTGGGATTTTTTTAAATTACAACAAACTGTATTCATTTAGAAATATGTTTTAAATACAAAAATATATTATTTTGACACAAAAATATAAATAAATTATAAGTGGTAACTGAAAAAACTATAATTTCTAAGTAAAACATGCAGTAAACATTATTGGCTTATTAGGACAACTGAGACAAAAGTATTTATAATCATAAAGGTTTTTTCCTCACATTAATCATTCTTATATAATAAAATAATATAAAACAGGTAATGTAATTCAATGAAATTGTAAGTAACCTTACATCAGATTAACAACTCAGCTCGACGAGAGCAGATAACCAATGTATATTGTGGATATCGTACAGACTGCAATGTGGGAAATTTTAAAAGAGCCAAGCTATGACGTTTGAAACATTTCCTCTAGATAGGAGCACACCAAATAAATAAAACTGCAAAGCTGAAACCTCTACAAGAATGAAAGAACACAAAAATGTGATTCCAAATATTTAGCAATCTTCACATGAATCACAAAAATCCAATTAACAAGCAAAGGAATACTGTGCTAATCATTGTATATACAAATTAAATAAAGTTAAGTTAACCAAACTTCTTACTTTGTTACGACTGGATCCTTGAATGATTTCCGACAAATGAAGCACTTGAAAGGTAAGTGGTCATCGTCTCCGTGCACTTCATATTTCCCATCATCGTCAGAGTCACTGATATTAGGAGCCGTTTCATTCTTCTCTAACTGCCAGCCAAACTTGTAGTCCGAGCGATCATGAAGAAATTTGCAACTGTCTGAAATAAAATGCAACAGTGAAAGAAATGCGTATCAATTGTCTCATAGAAAGCATCTAAAGATAAATGGCTACATTCAGTTGCCCTATGGTCTGCGGGAGCTGTATTTCATAACATTTACCTTATACTATTAGTAATTTTAACTAAAGGATAAGATATAAAATTAAATACTTTTTTTATTTTTGATCTTAGAATATTTTGGATTTCGGAATGACATTTTTTTAACAGTTTATATTTTGTATTTATTTTTGTAACGCCTAATGTTACAATTATTTAAATACATTATATAAAACAAAATTATCCTCTAATTGCTTACCAGTCTGTCAGTTTGTATGTTTTTTTATTTTTTTCATTTTAATTATTTTTTTATTTTAAATGTAGCAGGCAAATAAAACCTGATCACCCCTAACCAAAACCTAAAATTAATATTTTTTAATAAGAGATAATGGTGGCAAGACAAATGTTACCACCATTCCTGCCCCCTTTAGCCAATGTTTGTTTATTAATCTGCAGACACTTAGCATCAGTTAGCATCAAAAACTTCACAATCAAAAGTTTCTTATGTGCAAAATAAGCAAAATTTATTATGAAACCAAAATGTATAAACTAGCAGACCATACTTCAAATCACACAAAAAATCTTTGAAATTCATAATTTATACACCATACAAGTTCCAAGAATTTCCAAACAAATCTGACACTTCCAAGATTACATTTTCACAAGATTTTTTGTCTGAAAATATATATAAGAAGTAAATATTATATACGGTACACACACTTTTTTTATAAGTAAATAAATTAAATAAAGGATACTGTGAAACAATGTCAATAATACAATAATACTAAGCAGCAAGATTAATCAGATTGCAATAGACATGCACCAAAATTTACTGCTGAGTTTTACGAGTAGATTAACTATATTTACTTTCAAGAATATCGTTGCATCTGTGTTCTACGCATAGAGTGACATTTTCTAAGACTATGTGCAAGATACATGTCAATAGGTCAACATATGGTGGTTGTACATAGATTTTAGTAATGCTGTGTTCAGCAACCTTAGCACTTTGTGCTGCTTTTAATAGATCGCAATCACAACCTATCACTACTAAACATTATCTTCTGAACATCTAACAATGATATTTTAGGACCACAATCGCTCCAATAAGCCAAACTGTGTAGCAAAAGTGATTTTTTTAAATAGCATCAATATTTTTTTATAAATTTGTATATTATAATATAAACCAAAAGATCAAATTCTATGAACACCAAATAATGTGTGTAAAAATCAAGCTTATTTGATAGTCGGGTCTACTTTTTATGTGGTTGATTTATACAAGTTATTTTTTACTATGATTTTCTAACTCCTCACTAACTTACCTCCAAAACCACAAAACCCAGTTTCTTTATAATCTTTACAAATATCAGGTTGATAGTCCCACCTGACAGTACTTCGTAAATGTGCAGGTGCTCGAATCGGGCCCTTCCTAACCTGAAATAAAAATATATTTCTGTTTTAAATAATAATAATATGATGTAACTTTTGAATTAAGTAAATATCTTGGTTTAAAGGGTTGGAACTTATATCAACAACATTGATTTTTATCTTTGTACGCATCTGATAAGAATAATCTCAAAACCAAACAAAAATAAAATGTAAAGAATCTCAACCTTTATTTTAGAAATTACCGATTTTAACATGGAGGTGATGCCTTATTTCTAAGGTGATTGATAAAGTAGCAATATTTCTAGACAATTAGTGTTCATACTTGAGTACAGTAAGAAATTCTGATTGTTTTACTGTTCTTAGATTGTTTTAGAGAGATTTAAAAAACATATCAATTCATTGCCCCAGAGTATATATTATAAATAAATTATTAACTTACTTCCCACTGAAATTAAAATGATTAATAGTTTAGATAAATTATTAAAAGATGTTGGAGAAGTTATTTTGTTTAACCTTCCAACTGTTAAAAGACGATTATCACCAAATTTCAACTGTTAGTGTAGTGGTAATGGTAAAATTAAACACCGGCCGCATTTAGCTGCTTTTTAGCAGTGAAAAATGTAATCCAATCTCTTTGAAACTTATACCATATAAAAGCTAAAGTGTCAAACTTTATACTGTATCCATTTATGTAGTAATTAAAAATAGACTGTACACTATAAATGCTTGATACTCTTATTGAGAATGTCGACTGTCAGCTGAGATTTGTTTTTGTTGTTTGAGTAGTTTTAGTTATATTCTAAGTCCTCAACATGTAATTTAGTTATCCAATTCAGTTTAAAATGTCCAGCAAGATAACTATCTCAAAAGTTCTATATAAACTTCAGACGTATTGGTTAGTAATAGTTTTAGTTTTCAGAAATATAAATATGTTCATAAAGCACTCGTTAGATTTTTAAATATTTTACCTTCTTTTTGGTGTTACAATCTAAAGAAGAAAAAAATAATTATTTATAATAAACTATATTTTCTGTGAAATATAGATTTAATATTAATATTAATATTGTTTTAATATTGTTAAATAATGCAAAATTTATAATAACCGCTTACCATTTTAGATCTTCCTAATTACCCCGTTAGAAGGTAAAGTAATGTTGAAGTTTTGTTTTATGTCTTAACCATAATTAATTAATATTTGGTAATTCTATTACTATAAACACTTTATTTGTATATAGCATTTCAAGTGCTTTTAGTAAGATTCTAGGACAATTTATAGCATTATAATTTTAAGACCAACTAGTAATTTTGATTAATTTGGATTAGTTAGCAAAGTTGAATGAAGTTGTAGTATGGTATACACCACAACAAACGGTAGCTTACTGAAATTAAAGCAGATGTGGTTGGGTTTTAGAAGAGCTGATTATATTGTTGATTGTTGCCAGTTCATTTTGCTTATTATTACTTTCTTGTTTGAGGTTAGTTGAGAACACTGTAATGGTTCTCACCACTGCAGAGAAATTTTTTATCTTAGAGCATTAATTTTGCTCAAACGGACGAGGTCGTTGCGGTGGTCTTTAATTGATGCGAACTGCTGTAGTGTTTCATGAACAATTTCACAAACAGCCGCCAAGTAATGCCGTAATGAGTTGTTGACAAGTTCTGTCGTGCGCATAGTGTTTTGACTCAGCGTAAAGGGTGTGTAGGCTGTTAAAAACAGTCACTACGAACTCAAATGAAAACCACTGTAGACTTCATCAGCAAGTCCTGCAGATTCCGAAAAGGAGCTCTCACTGTACATCTTTGAAAATGACAATCAGCAATA
>JAGFPH010002838.1:69528-91316 GCA_018207615.1 Philaenus spumarius | reverse complement strand
CACTGTACATCTTTGAAAATGACAATCAGCAATAAGTCTTTGAAAAGAATGATTATCATACCTTGGTGGATTCCTGTGTAGGGTACCAACTGGACAACCGTTAAATTTAAGGGACAAAAAAGACAAGGTAGTTTATTGTGACTTAATGTTAGCAGTGAACTAAACACCCTGGGTCAATACAAAACGTATGGTTTTCGGATGAAAGTCATGTGTACCTATTCATTTGATCAATAAACAACACGTTTTCTTGGATTTCAACGAATAGACAATGTAGTAAAGAAGCCACACATGAAAAGAGCCTTACAGTATGGTGCTCTATGTCAGGGAGAGGAATACTGGCTCCGTACTTCCTGGTGTCTGTTTCTGTAAACCAGGTATAAGTTACAGAGAGAACATCCTTTAACGTTTTGCAAGAGATTTGAAGAGGTTGTGTCATGCTATCGTTCTGGATTTTTGGTTCTCAGTGGTTCCAGTAAATGGTTGCACCACTAGACACACCCCTGTAGCCACTATAGCTTACTTCTTACTTCTTCTTTCAAGCTTCCGGCTTCAGGTAATGCCGACGACTCGGTGTCCGTGGTAAACCGCAGCTGCCAATGCCCAGTACTCTTTCTTTTGCAGTATAACTTTCATGGGGTTTGGAATGCCTTTTAGTGCTGTTAGAAGGGCCGTCCTGGCTGTGTTTTCGTTCGAGCATTCGAGTAGAATATGCTTCAGCGTTTCCTCCTCCATTCCACAGTTATTGCAGGTTTCGGAATCGACTAGTCGGAATCTTTTCAGATAGCTGTTCGTAATGATATGGCCGACTCTAGCTCTCGTAATGAAGGTCGCAATGTGGCGACTGACACCTCTGTACCAGTTTGCAGGCGTCGGAGCTTTTTGAATTTCGAATAACAATCTTCCGACAGTGTCGGTGCTCCATCTCTGTATCCATTCGTCTGTTATTGATTTGCAGATTATATTTTTGCATTTGTTTAGTGACAGTTTTGGTGGCATGACGGGGCCCATTTTTGTGGCACGTTTTGCTATTTTGTCTGCCTGCTCGTTGCCGCTTATTCCGCAATGAGATGGAACCCACTGGAAGACGATATTTTTTCCTTTTTTCTTCAGAGCATGGAGTATAGTTTTCATTTCAGATATTCGGAAGTAATAGTCACTGGGTGAATTCATTTGTAAGCCTTCAAGGGCCGATCTAGAGTCGGTGAGTATGCAAATGTCTTGATATGGTGTGCTAATGCAGCTCGTTAGGGCTGCATTGATGGCCAATATCTCAGCATCCATGCTTGACGCAGATAATCCTGGTATGTAGTAGCACTCGCCTGTTTGTTCGTTGAAGAAGCCTGCGCCGGAATTGCCGTTTTCCAGATCCACCGAACCGTCTGTATAAATTTTCACATAATCTTTGTAGTTCTCGTCGATCATTGTCAAAGCTTCATCTCGAAGGGAATCCAGGTTATCGGTTTCGGTGTTGCTTTTGTTTTTGGCAAACGCCTGATTTTCCTGGGGCGAAACTTTCCATACCTATCCCACTCACCCGACCTTTCATCAACTAACGATAATGTGTGGGGAATGATGAAGGAAAGCATTTTTGCAGATCTTCGTAAAGAAATAACTAGATACGTTAGAAACATGCAACACATCTTTTTTGCCAACACTTTTGAAGATCTTCAATAACGTTACTAGAGGTGCCTAAAACGCAACCCTTTAAGAAGTATATACAGTACCGCAAATTGCAGTTAAATAGTAATAACATAATAGTAATAGCCTAGAACACCATGTACAAATATTACAAAAGGAGCGGTGACATTCTGGAACAACATCTATAATATTTTGTTCATTTTTAAGATACTTTACACACAACAGTTTTGATACAAGATCACTGGTATTACTGCCCGAGTATAATGGTTAAAACCAATCAACTGATTATACACTAGTAGCACGCCGCAAGTGTTTGGGCACTATTTCGCTTTAAAATAAGCCGAGTTATAATTGATGTTCGAACTCAGAGTGGTCACAATTTATTCATATTCCACATTTTATTAGTTAGTTAGATCATTGTGTTTATTATGTACACGTGTGTATTTGGCATATTATTGTATAGCTACCCAACTGAAAAGTCTTCCTTAGACAGATATTTGGGATCCATCGCTCTGAGAAAGGAAAGGGCTATTGTACCGAGATCAGTAGTACTAAGCAACATCCAACGTACCTGATGAGGCCTCATTCCAACATCAGAGGGACAAACAAGGAAGTTTCAAAAGTGATGCTACGTATGCTACAATACAACAACAAAAGAGCAAAATCAAAAGGACACAACCTATCGGCCCCCCTGATTGTAATGTACCCTTGTTTTGAAGATTTTCTTACAAAGAAAAATATTTTATTTGTGATTTAATTTAAATTTGTTTATCAAATTTGCCCATTTTAGTTTGTATCTAAATAAATAACATATGTTTGAGGTTCCATAAATTCAAAAGATTTTTTATTCCTCTATGCACTTTCAAGTTTTATAAGTTAAGTACTTCTATGTAAACGGGAGCTTATGACGTTCCCGAACATCATCACACGTGAAAGGGTTAATGGAGGGGTAGGCTACATTGAACATGAGTGTCTTAAAATCTAAATTTTTCAGCTTCCTTTTACTTTGTATAAATTTTTTTTAAAACTTTAAAACTATTACAATTTCAGTATACTGTACAATTTACTCTGGAGCATACTGTACTTTAGCATTAAAAAAAACATAAATGTAAATCTTGTCCTATAGACAATAAACATTATTATTAAATTGTATTAATTATTTGTATCATCTACTAAGCATGCATAATAACATTTATATAACAAAAATCTATTTTATTTCAAATTTTTATTTTTAGATAACAACTTACCATTCCACTAGAAGCATTTCCTTGGGCTGTGTCTTTCTTTTCATAAAACTGAGTATAGTTGGCAAGACCTCGATACACCTTATCATCTTCTTTATCTTTCAATTCCTGTCAAAATAACCACACACACAGAACATCTAATAAAATGTAATATTTTAAACATTAGTTATGTCATGTTTTATAAACAATATTTAAATTACAATTTATCTAAAAATCTGCTTTATATTTGATTAAAACCTATATTGTATCGGAAACCTATTAAAAAACTTTTATCGATTAAATTAGCCTTTATTTTTAGTAGTTTTTTTTTTTTAAAATAAAAGACCTCTTACTTTTGAAAACCAAAAGAAGACCTTACTTAGGAAAATTTATCTCAATAGAAAATTATTTATTAAGTTAGGCTTGAGATAAAAGCCTGACACAGTACGTTCATGACTTTGCTTTGGCCTAAAACATAAAGTCCAAAACAAACTCACTCAACAAACTGACTAAATTGTTATTTGTTCACCCTATTCTGGAGGCTAAATACCTAAAATGAATCAACAAATTAATTACTTTTCGAAATGATCACACAGTGTCGTCTATCTTTGAAATAAGTGAGGAAGCAAAAATACCAAAGTCTTAGTTTTTAACTATTGTATAAATATTACTATGGATCATATCAATAAAGTAAACTTTTCATTTCATTAATAAACACCACACATATTAGTAGTATTCAAAATTAAATTAAATAATTTTTTATAAAATATTACCTTGTTCACTTGTAATGACTTTTCAAAAATAGCTTGAGCATCTCTATCCACTTCTGTTTCAATTTCTAAAACAGCAGTGGCTCCTTGATCTGAAGGACCTACAGGCACCGTCATTCTCTTCGACTTGTAAGACACTGACACCCCTTCATCTTCACTTGATGATTTCTCAACATTGGTTTCTACTTTCTGCGTAAGTTTGGCTCTACCTGTCTAACAATGTATTTATTATTTCATGCAATGGATTAATTAGGTGATATTAAACTTAGTAATAAATTAAAGTAGAACTTTGGTTTTCTAACTAGATTTAATGATAGTAATTATTTTTTAAATGTTCACAAGCACACAAGATAAAGTTATAAGTTTTTTAAAAAATGCTGTATTTATTAAACCAATAAGTAAGTAGTGCATACTGCCAACCCTATTATTAATTAATTAGTATTTTGTGTTAACCATTCATGCAGTAGATTACGTACTTTTTAAGCTCAAGCAAATTGTTTCTTCCGACTACTGTCACATACTGATTTAAATAAAAACCCGAACCACAAAACAAGGAGCAAAAACTATAACTAAACAACTAAATTGCAAGTTAAGTTTAATACCTTACCCTTATGTACATTTCGATGACATGGTCATCATCCTCAGAGGGTTTTAACACTACTAAAGTATACAAAAATAGTACAGCCCTATATATACTGTACACGCCCTCCCCCCACTCCTCCCCATACCGGTTAATCCAAGACCGACCTGGTGGGGGAGGGGAATGGGAGGAGCCACATTAAATCTACTACATGTATCTATTATTAACAATAAAAACCAATTTAACAATAAATTATAAAACTATTAAATACAAAAAATAACAAACTGGTCTACTAAAACTATAAACAGAAATTAAAATAATAATAATAAAATAAAATAAAAAACTAATAGGCCTAATGAAATAAATAACAAACAAAAGAAATTAAATACTTAATAAAATAAAATAACATAAACTTTAAAACCCAATATTAACAAAAATACAGATCAACAAAATATAAATAATATAGGTCTATGGTTAAAAAAAAAATACAAATACAAATAACTGAAATTAAGGTTAAAAAATATTACCAATAATAAATACAGTACTATCTCTTGCTAAAGGTTCCTATCCAGTCCTAAGTAAAGAAAACAATGACGAGTTAGGAATAGGCCCTTTATCTGCATTTAATAACATATCATTGTCAGCCTGAAAAATGGAAATGCTTTCCAAGCTGTTCAATAACTTGTTTGAAGTCACTTCTTTTTTTAACCTAACATTGGATATTTCCAAGTTATGGTTTGTTTCAAGAATGTGCTCCGCAACGCTAGATTTTTCAGGCCTATTGTACTTAATATGTGATATATTTTCTTTAAATCTTGTCATAATTTTTCTCTTTGTTTGGCCTAGATAAACCCTTTCACAAGTGTCACATTTTATTTCATAAATTCCAGACTTTTCCAACATTGGAATTTTATCTTTAGGATTACCTAATAGTTGTCTAAGGTTATTATGACTTTTGTAAGCAATCCTAAGGTTACATTTCTTAAAAATAGACTCCAGGCCTTTAGTAAGTATGGAATCAAAAGGTAAACTAACATATTTCAATTTTTCTTTTCCTTCCGGTTGGAGTGTCGTGGAATTTATTCTAACATTTTTTAGCTTCTGTTTCTTTAACAAGTTATCAATAATTTTAGGATCAAAACCATTGAACTGAGCTATATTTTTAATAACATTCAACTCATTGTAAAAACGTTTCGGTGTAAGGGGGATCTGAATTGCTCTATTTATCATACTATTAAAAGTAGAAAGTTTATGTTTATAACTATGATTCGAGTTGCTTAATATGTACCGTACCTATGATTATTTGAGGGTTTCCTATATATATCGAATTCTATCTGTTGCTTATTTCTAATACATAAAATATCTAAAAACGGCAAGCTTTGGTTCAATTCAGTTTCATGAGTAAATCTAATAGAATTGTGTTTGCCATTTAATTGATCTACAAATTCCTGAACACTGGATCTGTTGAGGTCAAAAATGGCAAAAATGTCATCCACATACCTCAGCCATATTCTAGGAAAGTAGTCAAGATCATTGCTTAACTCCTCCTCAAACTTACTCATGAAAAGGTCTGCTATAAAAGGAGACAAACAATTGCCCATAGCCGTACCATCAAGCTGTTGATAAAAAACATTATTAAATTGGAAATAATTTTGATCCATGCAGACCTCGGTTAATCTTACATACTCATCAATTTTCCGAGGTTCTACCTGATTTTTGTGCAGAAATTCTCTCAAATAACCCATAGTCTCTTTAATTGGAATGCTAGGAAACAGAGAGCTAACGTCAAATGAAACTAATATTTCGTTGCTTTGGAGTTTAACATCCCTAATTATTTCAGTAGATTCTAAATTATTTATAATAGAGAAAGATAAAAATTTAGTTTCAAATCTATTAAACTCCTCCGCTAACCATTTTGAAAGAACGTAAGTCGGTGAGTTAATCCCTGAAACAATAGGCCTCATCGATTTACCTTCCTTAGAATTTTAGGAAGACAATACAATCTAGGTAATACTGGATTAGAAACATGAAATTTAAAAACATCATTTTTAGGAATCACCAAACCACAATTTTTTTTTTTTTTTTTTTTTTTTAACCATAGACCTATATTATTTATACTTTGTTGATCTTTGTTAATATTGGGTTTTAAAGTTTATGTTATTTTA
Source organism: Philaenus spumarius (assembly GCA_018207615.1). NCBI lineage: Eukaryota > Metazoa > Arthropoda > Insecta > Hemiptera > Aphrophoridae > Philaenus > Philaenus spumarius. The sequence goes on along the minus strand of JAGFPH010002838.1, from coordinate 84,940 downwards.
TTTTATTAAGTATTTAATTTCTTTTGTTTGTTATTTATTTCATTAGGCCTATTAGCTTTTTATTTTATTTTATTATTATTATTTTAATTTCTGTTTGACTGTTTATAGTTTTGGTAGACCAGTTCGTTATTTTTTGTATTTAATAGTTTTATAATTTATTGTTAAATTGGTTTTTATTGTTAATAATAGATACCTGTAGTAGATTTAATGTGGCTCCTCCCATTCCCCTCCCCCACCAGGTCGGTCTTGGATTAACCGGTATGGGGAAGGGTGTGTACAGTATATATAGGGCTATACTATTTTTGAATACTTTAGTAGTGTTAAAACCCTCTGAGGATGATGACCATGTCATCGAAATGTACATAAGGGTAAGGTATTAAACTTAACTTACAATTTAGTTGTTTAGTTATAGTTTTTGCTCCTTGTTTTGTGGTTCGGGTTTTTACTTAAATCAGTGTGATTTTGTCGCCACAGTACTCTTTTATTTGTTTAATACTGTCACATAGAAAAATAAATTTCCAAAATAAACTAATCACCCTTTAACTGATCTGAGGGTTCTTGTTTCTTCTTAGGAGAAACACACTGAGGGTTCTGATAAGAACCGTTGGTATCAATCTATCTTGTTAGCATGTTTTTGAGAATTTCCTTTGAAAGTTACTGATTGCTTCAGTTCAATGTTCATCACAGCTTCCAAAGGCACTACAGGAACCAACCAGCTCCCCTCCAATTGTATAGTATCATATTCAACTCCTTACAGTAATGTACCTATTATATATATCGCTTCAACCTTAGTTACTCTCTACCTATCAGGTGTGATAAGTCAAAAAGGAAACTGTGGAGCAAATCTTGATGGAATGTCTAACATCAAGTTCCTTCAAACGAATAAAGCCTAATGAAGTAATGAGGAAGATTTTAACAAAGAGAAAGTTTTATACAGCAACGTGTAATGAACATGTCCCATCGGCATTACTTAACTCTGGAAGCCTATATCAAAAAGTAAAAAGCAAGTTATTTGAAAAATTAATTAAATTGCCTAAAAATATGGTATATTGTGTGAAAACACTTCTACCAAATCTACATTACAAGCAACACAATTTACTGTGCATGATTATGAAATTGCGTTAAATCATAATCACAAAGATTCTTTTTATGAATAATTATGTCATGTCTGGTCTTATTTAAAATGATGTGATTTTAAGTAGAGCATCTGTTATTCCAGTCATGGATTTTTAATTTTGATATCTTCATGTACAAAGCAACTGTTAACAGACATAGGCATTCCCAACCAGTAACATCATCTTTAAAGCATGCACTGTTGAATTTTAAATTTAAGTTTTTAAATGTGTATATAAAATTGAAAGAGCCCTAAGTTGAAATTTTCTCTTATGTTTGAATCACATTGCAATCCGATGGGATTCATTTGCACTGAATAGCCTAGCTAACAAATTAATTTCTTTGTCTTTACTTTTGAAGTCATTAAATCTTAGCTGACATTTATCTTTCAAAGTGGTTAATAGACAAAGTGGCCCTATTTACTGCCATCAGAATAATCACATTATAATAGTTTAAGAAAAAGTGAATAGCATTTTTGTATCTGGATCTGATATTGCTGGCTTTGTAGTTGGTTCCTTAGCTCTTACAATTTTATCAATCCATAACTGCCCAAAAACAGTATCAAATTTTGCAGAGTGTTAAATTTTAAAATGTTGTTGTAAGCTGCACTCTTTTAAAACATAAACTGATTCATAACAGAACAAACTCATTTCTGATTAATTTAAACAAAAAAATGTAAGTTAGCCACTTCAATTGAAAAAACAAAACTCTTCACGTAATTGGTTTTTACTTATGCCAGATCTCTGTACCGTACTACAGATTTATTAACAAAATTAAGTTTGTATTATTTATCCTCGACATTTCTAACTGGCAGTAAAACAAGATATTATGCAAAAATATGTTTACTAAAATCCAGAAAAGACTTACTATTCAAACAATTGTAAGACAAAAGCTAACACTTCCACAAAACTTAAGTTTAATGTCATGCTAAAAACATGAAATATAAAATCAGTAAATTAACAGACAACACTAATCCCATCAAACCAGTTTTTCCCAACTAAAAGTTGATGACAAGTCAACATTAAGGAGGAGGAAGAAGAGGAATTGTCAACAGTAAGCAGCAGGAGCAGTAAGGAGCAGTGAGACGTCTACTTCTTACAGAGTAAGGCTAACAACAGACGAGACACCGGTGTCCCAGCTTCTCGCAGGGAGAGACACCGTAGAGCCACAGAATCTGGTAGCGCGCTACTCAGTGTCTCATCTGTTGACACACATTTAATTGATAGTACATTTAGTGTCCCGTACACTAGTGTACCGTACACCGGTGTCTCGTTTGTTGTTAGCCTAACTGTACACAGATTTTTTTAATTTCAGTTAGATGTCTACATAGCATATCATTTATACATGTGTTTCATAAGAGTTATTCTTTCGTTTCCATCAGATCATTTACTACCAACTCTTTAGTTATTAACAGTACCTTTTTACTTATTAAGTACAATTGCTTCCACTGCCTTCTGTCATCCTGATGATAATAATATATATATTAATTGTTTATCTTAGGCTTAGAACAAACCATTTTTACTCAGACTCACAACAAACTCTTGTCTCAAAAATGTTTCCTTCATTTGTCTGCTCATCCCTTCAATCAATTTCATTTGAGTCTTCCTCTGCTGACTCGCACTGTTATGATTCTCCTTTGGGTTGACAATCTTTTATTAACTTGAACATAACGCTCTCATATTAAATAATAACAATTAATGCGGATACCTATAGTGATTACTATAAAAATAAAACTATTATTTCATATTTACTCTTTCTTATAATAAATTATACCTTTTGTATGAATGGGTTATCAACTTGTTTCCTTTTCTCACTTTTGACTACTGCTGTATCATCTTCACTGCTACCTGAAAACATCATCAAATCATGGTAATATTTCACTCAGAATAAAAAATTTGATTTTTTATAACTGATCAAAAGCCAAAATATATTATACTTAGAATATGAAACTGCATAAGCTCACATGCTTTACTTGTGTTGATTAATTAATAAATGTATACCTAGCTGATCAGCTTTCAACATGAATAGATGAAGTTATTTTGATTTCGTTTTTACTCATTCTCACTATGATCTTCATTTTTGTATGTGACCTTATTTAAAATGAATACAATTTTCTAAATTTAATTTTCAAATGTCATTGCATTTAATTTAAAAATAGAACTAAACTTTAATGTATATTATTTGGCCACCCCCCCCCCCCCAAGAAGGGGTTGAAATTCTGTTGTACATCAAAAGATAAAGTAGTTGACCAGCAAGTTGTCCTAAACGTTACATAAATCTATCTCAAATATATTTCAAGTTATTGTGGGGTTTCCCTACATTTGGTTCACCCTATTAGGCTTACTGGAAGTGGGAACTGGAGGGGTTGCCAACCTATACACACAACAATGCTCTATTTCAGAAGTATTAAAACAACTATCAATGTTTTAGTGTTATTAAAATGCACAAACTAAAGGGAAAGCTATATTTTAAATTCCCTATATATTTATAACATTGTAAAAGAATCATAAATCTTAAACTGAGAGTTTGCTACCGCTACGTTTGATACTTCAACTAAGTTATCCTAAGCCTAAACCCATAAAACAATTGCAAGCCTAGACATAGACTTACGTACCGGTACCACTACCATTATTTTATAAAACAATGTATTATTTCAAATTTATATATTTGACATACGACTAAAAAATAACAAGATTAATGCTATACATTTTTTTATTTTTTCATATCTTTGACACTAACACATTTAATATTCCCTCCAAGTTGCTACAAAGTTCCAGGCAAATTCTACATTTTTCAAAGCAGTGCCTCCTAGATCGAAATCGACTCCTAGATCGGGTAATTTTCAAGATAACAAGCTGAGACTCAGCATAAATGTTTAAAATATATATTTTAACTCCTATGTCAAGTTTCAATTCGATATATTAAAATTCGGCCAATTTAGAATGAGCCAACGCTTCATATATGAATAAGATATCCCCTTTTAGTGATTTCCCCTGCTGCAAAATACATACCTGCATTTTCGAATGTTTTCCAGACAAACCATTGCTCAGACGAAATAAATACATAAGACCTTTTTTGTTGAAAAATACCTCCCCTACACGGTGGTATTATTTTTATTTTCCTCTGTCTTCATCCCAGCTCGAAATATTAAGGATAATCGAAAAAAAAATGATAATCGATTTTTTTTTTCGACTTTGGGAAATCGATAGACTGGTAAACTTTTTTTTATGTTAATCTACATACTTTAATGTACTTATAAAAAAAAATTCAGCCGTATTGCAAATTACTGGTACTTTTGGTCTAAATTGACCTTTACCGACTGGCCTATAAATGTTTTTTGTAAATTTACTTTAGAACACCAAGCTGATAGGCGGAGCAACCTTTATTTAGGAAACAGAGCAGTGCTGCCAACACTGCACAATGTACTATTGAATTGTGACTAGAGACTGTAAGTTAAAACTTCAAGCATTTTATTTTTTAATGCAATGCAGTGAGGTGTCTTAATGTAAACTTAAGCCTCAAATTTAATGAAACAAAGTATAAAACATGGAAAATTTGTGATACATAGAACGTTACTGTGCGCATAAAAAGGCAACCCACTAGTGACAGAACAAGTAGTAGTATACTAAACATTCGCCCTTTAAAACAAGTAGCCTCTATATAGGCCTAGCATGTTTGTAAATAGGTTTATGGCTTTCAAACTAAAAAGATTGGATTTACAAAGCACAGTTGCATTACTTTTAGAAATTTACCATAATGACTATTCTAACGTGTAATTGTCATATTTTAAAGATTAACGGAATATAAAGGTTTTTATAAATACAAAACTTACTAGAATCATTCTGTTTTCTGCTTCTTTCGTTCCTGTTTCTTTTGCACTTTTTGAACATGTTTATAAATGAATATACTTAAATCACTAACCGAAAGGGGAAAGTATTATTATGTATTGATTAAATAATAACAATAACATAAGTAATAAGATGAACTCTATTTCTACAACCTCCAGGCTAGGTACTAGGTTTTGCAGGTTTTGCTTTTATTTTTTGGCAATATAAACAGATTGCAGATGGAGATGACAGAAGACAGAATACTAGATTATATCAGCTGTTTAAATTAAACATGAATGAGATTATCAGAACTCTACCGTGCATTCAATAATATATTGAGTTTACTTTTAGTGGTTTTGGATTTTAATAATGATTAGCAATTAAGTTTTAAGTTGAGAGGACTATAATTAAAGAATAATAATAATTGAAGTGCAAATAATTAAAGAATTGTCTAGGATTAGTATAGTATATCATAAATTATGTTTTAATTTAAAACCTGAAAGGTTAGTAATTTATGAAATTGTGGCATTATTACAATTAAAAATAATTCGACCACGCAGCTGAACCACTGACGTGAGTTGAGCGAATTTCCAAAATTAAGTTTAAGCCTACATGTTTAAGGGTTTCAAACAATTAATTGGGAATTATCTACTCATGAAGGCGCTGGATAGCTGCCTTGTGTATGAAATATATTAGTAGAATTTGTTTGCACCAAAGCCTCAAGCTCGACTCACGCACTCCTAAGTTCCACTCGTTGCTTTGCGAGTTTTCCCTTCGGCCTTGGGTCCTCGGGTTATAGACTGCTTCATTTTCCTCCAAAAGTACAAACTCGGCCCTGGGGCCCACACGGTAATTTGTTTGAACAGGGTACTTTCATGGTATTTTACGTTTCAATCGATTTTGGGGGAACTAAGCGAGCTATAAGATCGTGTAAAATAGCAGAATAATATCCTACATTTATTTTTTTAGATAAAACTCTAAACAAGTTTCATTCTCATAGGGTACGAATAATATTAAAAAAAATAGTTACTTCCTGTCGAAAAACATGCTTCCGGTTTGTTGGATTTTTTACTTTCTCCACCCTATACGTAGTATATGGAGAAAGTATTGTTTTCGTAAAAATGTTCGAATTTGAATTTTCAGTTGAATTATCTGTTTTGGTGCTCCCAGAACCCCAAAAAATTGTTTAGTGCAATTATCTGTGTTAGTGCTCCCTGAACCCAAAAATATTTTTAGTAGAATTTTTTGTTTTGGTGCTCCCTGAACCCAAAAATGTGTTTTTAGAGTGGTGTCTGTTTGTCAGTCTGTCTGTATGTATACACGACCAGAGATAACACTATTGGTCCGATTTTCATGAAATTTGGTATGTAGGTACTAAACCCTAATATCTCTAGGCGTTTTTTCATTTTTTTGAATTTTTAATTTTTAAGGGTAATTTACCCCTAAAACACCATAAAAAACGACAAAAATGCAAATTTCTCAAAAACGGCTCTAACGATTTTGATCAAATTTTCAATATTTATAGTGCTTAAGATGCCAAACAAAATGACACCACCCGCTTTTATCAAAACTTCGGCGTTTTATAATTATGGGGAAATGTTAAAAATAAACAAGTTTGTGTTGCGGGGTAGCACCACGGTAGCGAGTACGGCCAGTAATTCAAAGGTCGCGCGATCGAATCCCGCCTGGGACAATAATTTTTTTATACGATTGACGTAGGTAAAATATTATTTTTTTGTTTTGTTCTAAAAAGTAGTAAATAAAATGATTAAAAACAATATTATTTTGACTACAGTAAGTCGGGAGAAAGTTTGTGTCAGTTAACTGATACCGTTTATTTGTTAATGAACTTGTCCAAACGACGTAGACATAGACAACCAACGTGTGTAGTGTGTACCAAATTTGGACTAAATCGGACTTAAAATGCGGCCGCTAGAGTGAGAACACATATATATATATATATATATATATATATGTTTTAAAGGCACCCCAAAAAGTGTTCTGGGGAAAATGATCGGTGCTCATTTACTACTCCGACCTTAATTACTATAAGGGTCGCTGCAATAGCTCATTTTCCTTTGGAAATTCGCTAATAAAATAGTGAAACAAACATGTTCAGAAATGTTATCGAGAAGGATCACAGATTCGAAGGCTGTGAAGAGTTCAGCCATTGATTATGTATCTTACGAATAGATCTCTCAAGGCATAGGGAAATCCGTACCACGCGAGAGATAGGTGCTGAAATTTAGTTATAGGTGTCCACGCTAGGAAGCGCTACCAGTCAATTCCCCTCCCTTCCCCCATCCCTCCAGTTACGTCACCAACTCACCCCTCTCTGCTCTCTCTCTCTCTCTCTCTCTCTTCCGCACTTGCACTGGTATTATTTTATAATCATTATCTTTGTCTCCGACTGCTAGTACGGCCAGACCTTGGCCATGCGTAATTTTATAATTAATTAAGATAATTGTTTACATATTTTTGCAGTCGTTTATTGTAATAAATATACAAGTTATATGTTCAGCCTTATAGTTATACAACTTAAACTTTTTAGGTTTAAAAATTGCTGAACAACAGTGTTCTGTTAGATTCCATAGTCAAAGGTATTAATTAAGTCTACATTATTTCCTGTAAGTGTGGGAGCGAGGGTTGCTGCACATCTAGCCTTCCAAACTGAACAAAAATATTTTTCTGTTAGGAATGAAATCATGCAAAGCTAGAAAACTTGTATCGCACTTATTAGCGAATTTCCATAGGAAAAATGAGCTATTGCAGTGGCCCTTATGGTGAGACCCAAGGTCGGGAGTAGCAAATGAGCACCGATCATGGTCCCCAGAACACGTTTTGGGGTGTCAAAAAAATTCATATATATATATATATATATGTGTGTTCGCACTCTAGCGGCCGCATTTTAAGTCCGATTTGGTTCAAATTTGGTACACATGTTGGTTGTCTATGTGGCTCGGACGAGTTCGTTAGCCAAAAAAATCCAACAACCGGAAGTACGTTTTTTGACAGGAAGTAACTATTTTTTGAGATTTTTACTATGAGAATAAAAATTTTTAGAGTTTTTTCTAACAATATTAATGTAGGATGTTATTCTGCGCATTTTGTTTTTTTACGCGACCTAATAGCTCGCTTGGTTCCCCCAAAATCAACAAAAACGTAAAATACCATAAAAGTACCCAGTTCAAAGCCAAGTGATGCAAACTCGCGAGGCCACTAGGAGGAAACAAATTCTACTAATATATTGCGTACACACAGACAGTTGTTCAACGCCTTCGTGAGTAGACCTATTTCCCAAATTGTTGGTTGAAATCCTAAAACATAGGCATATAAACTTAATTTTGGAAATTTGCTCAACTCACGTCAGCGGTCCAGCTGCGTGGTCGATTTATTTGTATTCTAATATGATTCTAAGGAGCAACTGAAAGTAGCACATTTTTATGTATTTTAATAGGACTCACTTTAAAAACATGTCCTGATTATGTTTTAATGTTACTTTTGTATATTTATTTTATTAAAAATTCAGACAATACTGTTATGAACAAACGTTATAACAATAATATTTCGAACAAATTAAATTTAAAGAGAAGTATTCAAAGTTTAATATAGGGTCTATAGGTACTAGTTTATTTCCGTATATACAGTTTAAATTATACGAGTTTTTAAATTAGTTTAAATTATACATTCGTAATTTATGTGCATTCTTAACTTACCAAATCCAATTATTGCCTTAACTGGTATTTCACTTATTACTGACTTTAAACGCAGTTTTGACTTTTTTAATTTATGTTACAATTTTGTAGTTTAATAATTTTATTCAATGTACAAAGAATGAATGAATATTTTTTTGCTCCTTATACTATTTATAATACGTTTGCAAAAACAAAAACATAATTAAACTAAAATCATATATATCTATAAACTAAAACTAAACCAAAAAATCTAAGAAAAATAGCTATATTTACAAAACAACTATAGTATAAGAAAAACAATTTAAGCTACCTCGATGTTTTAAATACATGTTTGAGGTAGTGAGTAAAACAATAAAAAAAAAAATTAAAAACATAAATACATATATACACATATAGAAAAAAAGAAAACAAAAATACAGGAATTAGCTGACCGGCTTTCAGAAATATATATAAAACTAGGGGAGACCCCTGCGTGCTCCGCACGCCAACCCCCAATGAAACCTTCTAAAAACAAATGTTATGTTTTATTTATAATACAGGTGTAGGATTAATAATAACCTCAAAACTAAGATAGTAAATAATCTTAAATGTTCAAATTAAATTATTTCTTATATTTTATAACAGCAGTCATAATAATGTTAAAAGAACCAGCAAGGCTCAGGTCTACACTTTAAAACCCTAACCTAAAAGCTAGAAATACAAAAATATTTGCTTCAAATTTTGAAATCAGCTGTTAATGGAAATATTGGATAAAACAGCTGTTTTATCTGTTATTTTATTCAATTGGTTGCTATGGTAATAAATGTAAATACATGTGTTGGTTTATCAATCTAGGCCTAACCTAAGATTTTTTCCAACTAAATTTACAAATATTGAAATAAAAAAGATTTTTATCTAAATGAATTATAGCCTATGTTACTCAGGGAAAGTGTAGTTTTTTATTAGTAAAACTATTTTTTCAATCGGTTCAGTAGTGCCAGAGATTACCTCCTACATACAAACAAACAAACAAACTTGACCTCTTTATAATATTAGTATACAGTAAATGTATGAAAAGTTAATAGAACAGCCTTACAACGTCCAAAAATCACACTTATAAGGTTTCTCTTCTATGTGTGTGTCAACGTGTAACTTTTATAGGTTAATAAGTACCAAATTTTATTTAAAAATATAATTTACATTAACTGTTATATTATTTTACAGTACAGCTGTTTTATGTTTTTAATTTATTTATTTAATACCAAATGTTTTAATGTAAACTGCAGAACAGCTGTTTTATGTTTTTAATTTACTTATTTAATACCAAATGTTTTAATGTAAACAAAGCACATGTTTCTAAATTCTCATGTATTTCTTATGGGGCTTTTTTGTTTTTCGGGGACCTCAAAAACCGTTTAGTTTTTAATTTTAGAAAAAACTTATATTTTTCCCTCGTTCCTTGAATCGATACCTTTAATTTAATACATCTCCCATTCTCCTCCGATTTAACAAATTCCCACAATTTTGAATCTAAAATTTCTCTTACAGAATTATATATAAGGACTACTTAGTACATTATTAAAAACAAAAATCTTTTACTGCAGCTTCACAATTACTTTGAAAAAAAGAAACACTAATTAAATACATATTTTGAAAAAACATACGAAATATAAATATACAAAATGCAGAACATAAATAAGAAAAACAAAAAATACAAAACAAGACGAATAAACTAAATATTTTTCAAATTTTGCAGTTTTCTCCTAACTTTAGACTTTGTACTGCCGCCACCAGGTTGCCTCATGTCCTTCGACATGTCTTTTAGGGATCTTTTCAGTTTAGCAGTTATCAAACGATCCAAGAAAAAGTTTCTATGCTGTTCGCATTCGCTCCCAGCTTTCAGCCATCTGGGGTATTTTTGAAAAATGTGTTGTTTACATTTTAAAACAATTTTCTTCCGCACTCCCACGAGATGGATAGTTTTTTTAAGGTGCTTGTCGAAAACAGTCAACACCTTATGTGCAACCTGGCAAGTCTCGTCGCTTGGGTTAACAAGGCCTCCACTAGCACTTTCAGTTTTGTAGGCCCTATTTACTACAAGATGACTGTCTGGTGCTACTGTTGATTGGTACTGATGGTCCAGTTGCTGGTGAGATCCATCTCGTTTCTCCACAAGATCTTCTTTGCAAGTGGAGCAGTTATTGAATTTATTTAGAGTAGAATGCACCGAGTAACCGGAAAAATATCTAGAACGACATAACATGTAATAATTAATTGTCAACTCCCAACATAGAACATTAATATACAGGGTGTCCTGCGACCATATGAACAAACTTTGTCACGTTATTCAGCATGTCAAAAGAAACAAAAAATGTAATATAACATGTGTCCTATCTCATTCCGTTTTCGGTCTGTCTGTCTGTATGTGTTTTTTTACAAAATACTTAGTATTTTTAGAAGTAGAAAATATATTGAGCTTAAACTTTGTACACCTATTTAATGCGTAACTTTTTATCACTGTACGAAAAATTAGAACAATATTTTAAATATTTTCAAAATGGCGGCTGTTTATAATTTTTAAAGTCAAATATCTCTAAAACCGATAACTTTACAAAAATATTACAAGAGACAAAAAGCTTACTTTTTTAATGAAAAACTCAATGTTTTTTTTATTTTTTTCTGTAGCTCAAAGGATAACAGAGATATTGACAAAAAAAGGAAAAATGTATTTCTTGGTAGTTGTCAACAATACCCAGAATTACTCTAGAAACAAAATATTTTGAAGTTATTTTGAGCTAAAGTAATACGGTAAGTTATTTGCATAATGTTCCGAGCACTTTCTGAGCTGATTCCACTAACAAAAATAACGAAAAAAGTTAATTCTAAAAATATTAAGTATTTTGTAAAAAACACATACAGACAGACCGAAATCGGAATGAGATAGGACACAAGTCATGTTATATTACATTTTTTGTTTCTTTCGACATGCTGAATAACGTGACAAAGTTTGTTCATATGGTCGCAGGACACCCTGTGTATAAATAACATAAGAGTTTTTATCTGTACATTGCTTAGAATGTTTTACTTTTTGGTTATTTTCACGTTTCATACATCAGAGAAGCCGAATCTAGCATTATCTCAATGTCTGTCTGTCTGTCGATAACGCTCGCGGACGTGTTTTTGTTCGCTTTTCACGGGAAAACGGATGCACCATTTTCGTAGAAACTTTTTGTACCTGTTTGATGGATATCTAAGAAGGTTAAAGGCTACTTAAAACTGTCATTCTACCCCTTTTAGAAAAAAAATGGAGGCACCTTAAAAACCTACTTTGGTGCGGATTACGGCATAATTTTTTCGCGTTTTACAGAAAACGGGAGAACAGATTTCTATAAAACTTTTTTGTTTGTTCTATATGTGCTTGAGAAGGTTATGGGCTACATCCATTTTTAAAATTAACCTTAGGGCCTCGCTTCGCAGTTTTCAAAGTTTCATCTATAATATTACATGTTATTTAAATGTACCGGTATACAAAACATGGTAAGTTCACCTGAAGGCGAATGAGTGCACCGAACGAATTTAAGGCTTCATTTTACAGTACAGCATGAAGTATCTATACTGGTTCTAATCAATGACTATACTCAACAGGGATTATTATTATTTTTAAAAACTTTAAAGGTTATGTCGTTTGCAATTCAATCCGTATGGCACAGTCAGGGCCGTCGCGTGGTATGTAGGCGCCCAAGGCAAGTCTTAAATCGGCGCCCCCTACCCCCTGTAAAACTCGTAATTTGGTTTGTTCCATGATCCAAAATCGACAAAACTACAAATATCATGCAATTACCGTTTAAAAAATATATATGTTGACAAATACACAAATAAATCCCATTAATAACAGCTTATGCTTATTAATTAATACCTTAAGCTCTAAACCCCTCCAGCCCTTATCGAGTTATGAGTTGCAAAAATAAATTTCAGCAGTTTATGAAACCCACCACACACATACCTTACTGCATTTGCTTCAAGAGTCTCTTTCGGTGATGTCAGACAATCGTATCCTTCAACGCGTTCATCTTCACCCTCGCATTCACTTCATTAATCCTTGGTTCTGATTCTGGAGATATGTTATCTTCGGTAAAGTTTGAAGGTGGTGGAGCTTTCATGGAGGAGGACAATTGTTCCAACATGTCATCATCGTCTGACTCACAGTTTTTGCCTGAAAAACAAATTTAAAAAAGGATGATATTTCATCATATTATGGTAAATAATTTCATTTAAATAAATTTTTTCCAATTATCGCAGAAAACTTGTGCATTTTTCAATTTTCCTTTTTATCCTTTGTTATAAAAAACATTGGTGTTCATCTATACACATAACATACGGTAATAACTTCTTCCCTATAGGGGACATTCGATAAAAATATTAAATGTTGATCACATAAACGTAGGCAAGATTTTTGCCGTTTTTATAGCTAATACGGACTTTAAAAATTAATATTCCCGAAATGAGTGAACTTAACGATTCCCTATTTTGATACATTATAAAAATATAGACATGATTTTAGTTTATTTGTAAAATTTTAGGTGTTTAAACTTAATTTTATAAAAGCTGCCATTCGTTTTGTGAAGTGATGTTTTCTCATCACTCAAAAGAACAAAAAGTTTGATTTTTAGCTTGTTATGAAGCTCATGATTTTTATAGAATGAATTTGAAAGTACTTGAACGAAATATACATCGAAACGGTTTATTCAGCGAGATTAACAAGTGATAAATCAGTGCGCGCACTAGGCTTGCTTGTGGATTGTTAAAAAGAATGGTAGGAAACTAGGAACAATCAACATGTTGTGGACAGTGAGGCTCCCCCCACTTTACTTGAGACAGGCCAACGCACAGGTGCGCGCACACGCGCTGCAGCTAGCCCTCCAGGTAGCGCCACTTTCATAGCCCCGCTCTTGCAGTACCGCAAAAATCCGCTAGATCGAGCGCCGGGAAAAAAATCGCCTTCAATAAATAGCATTACTTGAGAAGTCTATTAGATTCCATAGTCAAAGGTTCAGCACAATCCTCACATGTTAATCTTTGAGACTTTCTTAAAAAATAATTAAACATTTCGACACTAGAGCCACAGCCAAGGTCTCTAGATAGGAAAGGTTACCTCATTCGGGAAATATCAAAAAAAGTGGAGTGGGGGCTGTGACGTAGTTATTAGTATACCTAGACAGTGATCAAAGCTCTGTCGTTTACGTTTATACGCGTTACTCATTATTTGTGAATGTTTGACGGCTTGTGTTTTTTGTTTAAACTTAAACTTTTTTTAAATTAGTGTATATAAAGTGTTTTAGAAGTGTAGGTAGAAGAAATATATTATTTAGGCCTACAATGGATAGAAAATCAATAAATAAACCTAAAGGTGGTTCCATTTGTGCGGTTGCAACTTGCAAATATTATTATGGAAAAGCAAAACAATATATATAAACAAAATATACTGTTTAGTATTTAAATATACAATTAAATATCAAAATAAAGATAAAAATGTGATATTTTAATGGATTTTAGTTTCATTTAGATTGTTTGTTTAGTTTTCATTATAATTATTTTAAAACTCATGTATGTTTATGGTTTGCATGGTGTCAAATAATTTTTTTATTATTATTTTTTTTAAAGCGAAAATATGTTTGAAAAATATTAAACAATTCATAGATATGATATATTTTATGTAAACAATATTTTAAACAGCATACCTCTTAAGTATATAGATATGTAACAACCGATGTTTTAATTGAATTTTAATATAGTACGGTAAGCATTTTTCGTTGATTTTTGTTTGTGTTTACTTTTAGTTTGTTAATCTAACTTAAAACTAGTGAAAAGATTAAACACTTTTTCGAGACTTCGGCTCGTCCGGACAGAACACACGAATTGAAAGAAAATGATTACAGTTAAACATTACTTTTTATTTGTTACATTTAGTTTAAAAAAATAAGTTAAAACGTTACCCCACACTGTATTTACGTTACCCCACACAAAAATGTCTTTTCATAAAAACCTATTCGGACTATTACGAACATTTTAAAACAAAAAATAGCAAAATCGGTCCAGCCGTTCTCAAGTGATGCTTACCAACCAATAGCATTTAATTTTTATTATATAGATTAAAATGTATTATCGTGATTGCATTTTTTCTTTTTTATTCTGTAAAAAATATTAAATACAATTTTAATGACTGCGTTTTAGTTATATGATTTAAAATGTATTACCAAGATAGCTTTTTATTTTAAATTTTAGTCAGTAAAAATATAAATTAAAATTTGTATGATTATACTTATGTTATTATTGTAAATTGCAAATTAATGACATAAACATAATATTTTTGAAAAGGGTGAGATATATTCTTACAAATTACAAATGTTGGAATGTGTAACTTAAGTATAATTTAAAAAAACTGCAACCCCAAAAATAGTTTAATACATCTATTTTTAAAATAAACGGTATCAGTTAACTGACACAAACTTTCTCCTAACTTACTGTAGTCAAAATAATATTGTTTTCAATCATTATATTTATTACTTTTTAGAACAAAACAAAAAAATAATATTCTACCTACGTCAATCGTATAAAAAAATTATTGTCCTAGGCGGGATTCGATCGCGCGACCTTTGAATTACTGGCCGTGATCGCTACCATGGTGCTACCCCGTGCGGCCGCCGCCGCGATGCTAGATTGACAACATAAACTTGTTTATTTTTAAACATTTCCCCATAATTATAAAACGCCAAAGTTTTGATAAAAGCGGGTGGTGTC
>JAGFPH010002838.1:27041-64528 GCA_018207615.1 Philaenus spumarius | reverse complement strand
TTTTTTTTATTAAAAAAGAATAACTGATTTTTGGGGGTTTTTGCAAAAAAAGGGGGTTGTTTTTCAAAAATTTTCAAAACCGTTTTTCGTGCATCTATATAATCCTACTTGACATGTCTGGTGCAAATTTGTTTGAAATCGATCGGATAGTTTTCGCCATGAAACCCCCAAAAATCAATTATTATTATTATTATTAGCTAAACGAAAATTTTTAGAAAGATGCGGTTTTTTGAATATGGTAGGGCACATTAAAGGCTACAAATAAGCTAAATTTTATCAAAATCATTAGAGCCGTTTTTTTATAAAAAAATAATAACCGATTTTTTTGAGGTTTTTTGGCCAAAAAGGGGGTTGTTTTTCAAAAATTTTCAAAACCCTTTTTCGTGCATCTATACAGGCCTAATTGACATGTCTGGTGCAAATTTGGTTGAAATCGATCGAATAGTTTTCTCTCTAGCTTTGTATACATACAGACATACAGACATACATACAGACATACATACAGACATACTTACAGACATACATACAGACATACAGACAGACATTTTGTAAAAACCACTTTTTTGGACTCAGGGGGTCCCAAAACAGATATTTCCACAAAAATCTCAACATCGATTTTTTTTGCGATCACTATACTAAACTTTCTCTATACTATAGTATATAGTGAGAAAGTAAAATCAGCCTTATTGCAAATTACTGGTAGTTGTAACCTATACCGACTGGGCTATAAATACAGCTATAACCTAAATGTAAAATTGTATAGTGTACGCGATTGCTATGAGAAATAAAAAGTTAAAATTTAAATAGAGTTAAGAAAGTTTTCAATCTATGTAAGTTATGGGGTTTACTTAGTGAATAGTGTCTTTTATTAATAAACTTCTATTTTTTAAATACATGTTCTGTAAAGTAAAAGAAGTTGGCTTTCTCCTGTTGTGTCGAATGTAAGAGGTTAGGCCTCTACATTTTCCTATATTTTCCATATCATATTATTTATTATATTTTGAATCATTGAGGATTTCTTTTCAGTTAATTTTATGGCTCATATTTTCGTATGATATAGTTTTATAGCCTAGATTTTTATTCTGGAGTATTTATCCAGAATTCTAACTTAACCTTAAAATTAGACCTGAGGAAAATGACAATGTATCAAGAATGCTACACAGGAATATACAAAAATTAAATTGTTTGTTATATTTTTTTGGTTTTGTTGTTAGCATAGAAGCGTATATAATCCTAAAGAAGCCTAGAAATTTTGAAAACAGAATTACAAATTTATGGTCTATAATATGTTGGTAGCCTATTATTGTGGCAGCTGCAAACTTTGTTTAAGTTGACCCTTCCTATGTAGAATTTTACTCAAGATAGCTGTTGATTTACTTGTGCTACCAACCTTTACTTCCTGGGTGTGGGGAATATTGAAAATTCTAAAATCTGTTACCGGGGTCACATTCCTGGATCATTGAAAATGTAGTGTCACTTCCTGTAGTTGGGAAATATTTTCTCAACCTGAGGCACCTTTGACCTTCGTCTTTGCCCAAAATCTTAGAAAACCTCCAAAGTAAAATAATTTAACGTTTTAAACATATGACTTTGTGTACAAAACTAGGTACCTATATTACTCTTTTGAAAATGTAGGTATAATTAAATCCTGGTATGTACTGCTAATATAATTCTACAACAAGGTTTGAATGTTGTAAATTGTTTTCACTCTTACAGTACACACGTCGAAACAAGTATATATATATAGGCCTATACAAAATATTACATAGGCATAGTATGTTTTTTAGGAAGACGGTCATTCATAATATGATAACAGTGCAAATTTTAAGAAAAAAATAAGATATACATTTATTAAAAATAATAATAAAATGTGACCATCATTTTATAACAAAATAGTTTTGAATTTGATTTATACCTTGTTTACCGAGAGTTTAAAGTGAAGCACCACCTTACTATGGCTGATGTTAGGGATTTGGGCCAATGAGGGAAACGAACATCACGTGTGGGATGGGCAACTCTGCGTATGATTCACAGTAGTAAATAAGCATTCTCTTCACTAGCCCACCCTAACGTTCACGTTCGTCCCTGCGGTAGGTCCGCGTGTGATACAGTCTGCTAGTCCCATAAATATTGTAGGGGGAGGTGCTTCACTTTAAACTCTTGGTGAACAAGGTATAGGGTATAAGTAAATTAATAAATAATAATAATAATTGTAAAAAATATAATTAAGATAATGGAACGACATTATCATTGTTAAAATAACTAAATTAAGACTCTATAATGTAAAAAACGTAATATCCAATGAAATGTTTGAATGTAAATAAAGGATAATATTTTCAACATTATTTCAGACATCAATGTGCAGTTTTCACCATCAAGTTTCTCTTAAAATGTCATATTGTAATCACATGACTAGCATTGTATTATTTACAAAAATTATGCTTCATTCAAGATGGCAAGTCTAAGATAGTTGACCATAATTATTATAAAATAACATTTTGTAAAATAGTATGCCCTAGCCTATTTGTGAATTCCAACGATACGTTACTGTTGAAAAGTAAAATGATGCTGTGGTTAAACACAAAATATTCAGAAAGTGCATTTTGACCAACTGAACAACTTTAGATTTAATGTTATAATAAATAATAATATAGGTAATAAAAGTTTATAGTTAATACTTAAATTAGCCTAATACATTATTACAATGTGATATTTCAAGAGAAACTAGCTATGGAAAATTATACAGCGGATGGAAATTTGTGTCACATAGTCACTTTTTGGGAGCAGATTGAGTTTGCTCAATATTTAAGTTAACTGATTGAATATTGCTTAGAAAGCATCACAGTTAAAACAAGTTAAAAGGACCTTTTTAACAAATTTTTTAGAAGGTTTGTCTGGTCTAGAAACCAAAATGATGACGATAATGATGAATAAGTTCTTTCGACTTGGTTACCGTATGAAGAATTGTTTTTTTTTCTAGTTTTTTATTAGTTAGAAAGCTGTAGTTTGTAATTCTTGGAAATCAATTTTTTATTGTTAAATGAAATTGCTTTTAAGTTTATTGAAATTGTTTCAGCCTCATTATTAAAATTTGCTGGAAGTCTCTAAAAATCAAAAGCAACTACAAATTAAATTCTTTTTTCTGATATACTAGGCCTACTCGATCCATAGTCAAAAATTGCTCCTGGTTACTTATCACCTGTTAGCAGAATTATCGCATACCCCTCCAGAGAGTTCAGTTAATAATTAAACTATTTAAAAATGTATAGGGAAGCTTTCACTTTTTATTTAGACTATATTTATTTTAAACAATAATACAATGATGTTCTAGAGTCTCTTTGCATCAGGCTGTGCTACAATACGGAATAGATGTATAATTTGTACACTTACACAGTAAGAAGCGTGCTGTAATTTAGCCAGTTTAAAATAACAAATATAGACCTACAGTGTTGGATATATTGTTGTATGCTAATTTAGCTACTATTTTTTAAAGATTTTTCTACATTACTTTGAAGAAGTCGAAGGACATAGACCTATATTCATAGAACTTTTAGTTTTAGACTTATATAAGTGTTACCGATACTGCAGAATTATGTTTTTAAGAGTTAATTGAAGAAATATGATTATTTTTTAAAGAAAACCTTACTAATTTCTGGTACGGTACTTATGAATTATATGGAGGCCACTATTTTTAGACGTTTTTTATTACATACTATTTTTAGTAGTAATCAAGCAACTAAACATACTCCTGTGACTGAATACTGTAGGTTAGAACTTTAGGCTATTTTTTTAATTTTATTATTATTCTTGCATTTATGTTGTTACCTACCTAAACCTAGAAACGTTTAAAAAAATAGTGGCCTCCGTATAATACATAAGTACCTAATTTCTTAAGTAAAAAGATAAAATAGCCTACTAGTATAGAAACAGTAGCTATGGTTTGCATAAATAAGTAGCCTATTGTAATGATGCCAGTGGATCCAAAATTTAGTAGCCTATATTTATTTTTATTTTGTCTACCGTAGTACATTTTTAGTAAATAAACATTTACCATTTAACTAAAATATGGCCTATTCATATTTTAACCTCCCATATAAAATGCATTATTTTATAAATTAATGTCATAAATTCTAGTTAGCCTAAAGCTTTGTCAGAAATAGTCTATTCAACTTATTAATTTTCATCATTTCATTGTTCTTGTTAGAGCCAAATTTTCTAAGAAATTATATCTTATTATTTTTTCTAGAATTGTATAGCACTGATTTAACCATGAATTGGACAATGAGGTCAATTGTTCTTCTGATTGGTTTGCCAATGCTAGGAGTTTGCGCAACTGCTTTTTACCTGCTTAATAAAAAAGTAAGTACACCTAATTAATATATTTTTAGATCACTTGTTTAGATTTATCTATTATATTTTTTATTATGATTAATGTAAACCTCCTAATATTATGTTTATAACTTTATTTTTAGGAGGATGATGATCTAAAAGAAGCTCTCGAATCTGTAAAGACCTCCCGAGTAACAACTATTGAGATAAAAATTGCAAAAGCAAATGTTGGCATCGTCATAGGAAGAGCTGGAAGCACTATTAAAGAAGTTCAAGAAAAAACAGGGGCAAGGATCAATTTTAAAGGTAAGTTATAAATTAATCTGTCTTATTCTTATGGTAGGCCTATATATATCAATTCTTTATGGTAAGGATTTTTCACAATTTTTTGGAGGTTAGAGTCAGCTGTATAATTTTATGTCCAGTTGACATTTATTTTATCAGTTAAAAAATAGGTTCGTTTGCAGCACTTTGATTACAAAAGTTTTAAAGTATAGACATAATGTGGTATTTGTTTACTTTAACTTGTCAATCAAAACTACTATAAACACACAAACCTGAACTTTTTTCTTAATGAATATAGTATTTATACACTTCACTGATGCCGGGAAACCAATATTTAACCATCTTCAACACGTACAACATTAAAAACATTAAAAACTTTGAAATAAAAAGTTCCTTATGGAGAATTACATTGTAAAGTGCCGACATGTTTTTCTCACCGATCTACCAGCGTTGCCGGATTGTTCTTGTTGTTTTGAAACGAACAGTTTAGGCAACTCATTCGAATTATAAATAATGTGATAATACGACGAAATATTATAATTATACAAATATTATAATCATACTGTTATCGGAAAAATACTGTGACTAAACAGTTTAGGTAAGTCCTCTAGTTTTTTTTTTATTCTAATTATATAAAGTGATAATACGACAAAATATTATTTCTCAAATGAGGCAACCTTTACTATCTAGTTACCTTGATTTATACACACCATAATTAGTACAATAACCTATTGTTCAATTTGGCAACGTTGATTAATTTCCATTTTGAATACGCAGTTAAACGGTACTTTTTATTGTTTGATGCATTTGTTTACATAATTATGTTTGTTACATTATTTTCACATTTTCTTGCTTCGTGGATACTTTTGGGGTTCATATTGTTTACTTTATTTAATTCTTACATGTTTGGTGTATGTGAAGTGATTTATTTTGTTATAATTACGTCAAATATCGCGGAAAAGTCGAAACTTAACCTATACAATTTCAAGTTTTATTTCTTTCATAACTCCTACAAATATTATTTGCTGGGCAAATTTTTGTTGTTTCTACTATCAGTTAGGTGTGTTCTTTCATGTTATATCAAATTCCCTTAGAAATCGATTGACAAGTTAAAGTAAATTTTTACCCATAATGTAAACCAACTATTCAGCGATCTACTTCAGTCGCTGTTCACTGTGAGACTGCTGGCTGCGCATTGTGGCCAGGACATGTTGCTACAATGTTTACTTAATATTAGAAATACAGATTACATTACAATTTCCTTCTTTTTTTTTAAACTAAGAATAGATCAAATAATAGTAAACATTTTTTTATACCCTTATAATTTTTTTTTTTTTAATTAAAATTATATTCTAATACAAAACAAACTAGTATTCTTTTTTTTTTTTTGAAATTCAAAACTAGACGTTACATTAATAATACTCAAATTAATAAACATGTACATTATTTTTTTCAAATTAAAAACTATCTTCTAACCATTTACAACTCAAAAAATTTTTTAAACTAAATTAAAATTTATCTTCTAATCTGCAACTGCTTTTGACTACTCTACCATATCTGGTTTTGTAATTATCAAGATCTTTTAAAAAATCACTTTCTGGACTAACATTTTGCTCTGAATTAACGCTATCACTTATTCTTCTATTAGATTGATTTAATGGGCTTATTTCATTCTTTTGACGAGACATGGAAGGACATTTTATAGGCGACATTCTTTCAACCGCAGGACTAATATGTATTCTATTACGTCTATATGATTTACCGTTTTGATCTATGACTATATATGATCGAGGTTCTTCTGTTTCTCGAATCATGTTACCGCTAGACCAATTGGAATTAGGTTTTTTCTGAAAGAGAACATCTTGACCATTACATAAACTCTGCAGTGGTTTAGAATTGCGGTCAAAATGTCCCTTCATTCTCTGTTTGTTAACACACAGTTGTTTTCTGGTTCTATTATAATTATGTTTAGGTTTAAGACAGTTGTAATGTGTTGGTATTAAGGTACGCAATTTCCTTGACATGAGAAGTTGAGCAGGTGATTCCACATTATGTTTATTAGTGTTTCTAAAACTTAAAAGCGCAAGATAAATATCTTCTCCTGCATCAGCTGTTTTTTTTAATAATGATTTCATCGTTTTTACAGCACTCTCAGCCATACCATTTGATTGAGGAAAATGAGGGCTTGAAATTACATGCTCAATATCCCAATTTTTACAAAACATTCTAAATTCTTCACATTTAAAATAAGACGCCCCATCAGAATAAACTTTTAAAGGTATCCCATGTCTAGAAAAAAAACTTTTTAATATTGATATTACAGTTACACTTTTAGTATTTGAGATACTTGCTATTTCAATATAGTTTGAATAATAATCAACAGCAACAATATACAACATTTGTTCCCATTCAAACACGTCTATTCCCACTTCTGACCATGGTAATTTCGGTACTGTATGTGGCAATAGAGGCATTTTACATTGATTTCTTTTAAATTTACTACAGGTTCGACAAGATTCAACATAATTCTTGATATCATTAGACATGTTAGGCCAATAAAGTGCTAACCTAGCCCTTGATTTACATCTATTTATTCCCATGTGACCTTGATGAACAATTTCCATCATTTGTGTTCTTAGACTTTTTGGTACAACAATTGTGTCATCTTTAAATATTACATTTTTTATAATACTTAATTCATCTTTAAAATCAAAATAACATTTTAATTTATCATTTACATTACTTTTATATTTTGGCCAGCCATGATTAATATAGTCTTTTAATTTATTTAATTCTTCATCATTTTTAGTTTCCTTCTCAAACAATAACCACTTAACATGTGAAATTGGTAAATTATCAATTAATAAATTAACCTGTAATTCTATTTCGTCAAAAACCTCATCTTCAACCTTGTCATTTACAATGAAATGTCTTGACAAAGTGTCAGCAATAACTAACTCTTTACCCGGTTTGTACACTACATTAAGTTTATACTGTTGAAGGCGTAACAACATTCTTTGTAATGTACTTGAGATTATTGATAAGGGTTTTTTAAATATTGCTATTAAAGGTTTATGATCCGTTTCAACAGTAACATTTTTTGAGAAAATATACTGATGGAACCTTGTACAACCAAAAACTATTCCTAAGAGCTCTTTTTCAATTTGGGCATAGTTAATTTGAGTTTCTGTTAAGGCTTTAGAAGCATAACATACAGGTTTATTATCTTGCAATAAACAAGCACCTAGCCCTGTCGAACTTGCATCGACAGACAACAATATTGGCTTAGATTGATCAAAATAGCTTAATACTGGGGCATGTGTTATTATTGTTTTCAATTTGTTAAACACCTCATTAAGATATTTATTCCAAGTAAACTCTACATCTTTTTTTAGCAAAGCTCTGAGAGGTTGTGATATTTCCGAAAAATTTTCTATGAATTTTGAAACATAATTAAACATTCCTAAAATTCTTGCAAGTTCTTTTTTATCCTTAGGTATTGGTAAGTCAATTATAGCTTTTATTTTGTTTTCATCTACCGAAATACCATCAGAACTAATTTTATGCCCAAGAAAATTTATTTCTTTAACATTAAATTTACATTTGTTAATATTGAATTTAAATCCATTAGTTTGAGCTTTATCTAACACTGCATTAACTCTTTCGGTTAATTGTTTTTCTGTTTCACCCCATATTAATATATCATCTTGAAATGACTGAACCCCATCAATTTTTTCAAAAATTTGTGACACTACTCTGTGAAATATTTCTGGAGCACAGCTCAATCCAAATGGTAATCTTTTAAAATAAAATCTGCCAAAAGGCGTTTGAAAAGTAGTTATTTTGGCACATTCCTCATCTAATGGAAGCATCCAAAAACCTGATTTTGCATCTAACACTGTGAATAACTTTGCACCTTTAATTTTATGAATAATTTCCTCAAAAGTAGGAAATTGATAGTGCGATCTCTTAATACATTCATTTAAAGGTTTTGGATCTAAACATAACCTTATATTACCATCTTTCTTTTGAACAATTACAAGCGAATTAACCCAATCAGTAGGCTCACTAATAGTTTCAATGATACCTAGCTTAAACATTCTATCCAATTCAGCTTTTAATTTATTTTCTAGTGCAAAAGGAATTTTTCTAGGAGCACTAATTACAGGACATGAATTTTCATTTAACTCTATCCTAACTTTAACTGGTACACACCCTATTTCATTATCAAATAAATCTTTGTACTTTTTATCTATTTGGTCTAACTTTAAAGTATTGATATGCTTAACAATTCCTAAATTAAGACATGTATCAAGTCCTAGCAAATTTTCACAGTTGGATTTAACAATATAAAAAGTCAATGCATAGTTTGAGCCTTTAAACTTGCTTTGTAATGTACAAGTCCCTACAACAGGTAATCTGTTGTTTGCAAATGAAGTAATTTTAGCATTTGTTTTATTAATTAAATTAACATTAATTCCTAATTTAAGAAAGGAATTATACGATATAATGTTTACTTGGGCTCCCGTGTCCACTTTAAAAGATTGATGCACTTTATTTATTATAATTGTCTCATACCATTGAGTTACATTTACCCTATAATTTTGCAGGTTAGGTTTAGCAAAAGCGTTTATCACAAAGTTTTTATTTTCATTATCACATAATAAACTTTCATTACCTGTTTCTGTCAGTTGGTTAACTGAAAACTTACACATGTTTCTAAAATGGTTTAATTTACCACACTCTGAACATACTTGATTCCATGCTGGACACTTTCCAAAAATATGAAATCGGCCACATCTTCCGCACGGATTATTATGCATGTTTGCTTTGTGTGCCTGTACCTGTAGGGATGATCTTGACCTTGTAGTTGACCCTTGATGCATCGCATTTGACGTTGTAGTTGAAGTATTGGGCTTCATTTGGTTTCCTGTTGAATGCTGTCCACGATTGCCGGTTCCAGCTTGAAACTTGTTTAAATTAAAGTTTAAAGTTTTGTTTTTTTGTTTACTATTTTTAAAAACTCTATCAACCGTAGAATCTATTAACTCTTTTTTTACATTTAGTTTATGAGCCCTATCATAAGCTAATTCTTTAGATTTACACATGTCTAAGGCTTGTTCTAAAGTCAAATTATGTGTTTTTAATAAAGCAACTTTAATATCGAAATCCTGAATACCACTAACAAAAATGTCTCGAACTAAACTATCACGTAAACTACCGAAGTCACAAGAAGCACTTAGGTTTTTTAATATTGCCACATATTGTTCATAAGATTCATTATGTAATTGTTTACGATTAAAGAATATATGTCTCTCATATGTTACATTAGCCAAAGGAATAAAATAATTTTCAAAACTTTTAATTACAGTTTCTAACTTGTCTGAATCCACTGCACTAAGATTAAACGATTTTAAAATGCCTTGTCCTTCTTCACCCATGTAATGAAGTAATAAAGCTACTTTCTTTTTGTCTTTTGTAGACTCCGGTACAAATGCTTCAATAAAAATTTCATACCTGTTTTTAAATTTTCTCCAGTTAGTTGCCAAATCACCTTGAAATTCCATCGGAGAGACGCCATTTCCTGTGTTTCTGAAATCCATTTTTCCGTAGCAAAATCGAACTATTTTTTGTTTTGCAAACTAATTAACACTTTATCTTAAATTCTTATTAAATCTGGTTTACACCGCTGCCACCATGTTATGTTCGGGTTCATAATTAATTATTTAAAGAAATGCACATTACATTTATGAAGTACTAGTTTTATTATTCAGCGATCTACTTCAGTCGCTGTTCACTGTGAGACTGCTGGCTGCGCATTGTAGCCAGGACATGTTGCTACAATGTTTACTTAATATTAGAAATACAGATTACATTACATATGGACAACTTTAATACTGTTCTGATCTGTTCCGTTTGTTTACTTTTACTAACCAGAGAACAATGGAGTAGTAATGATTGCTAGAAGGGCAAGTGACGCTAGTAAAATTAACATATATCTCGGAGAATTAATATAGTTTATCAGTGCTATCTTAAAAAATACTCCCATTTGTAAAAGTAACAATTTTTCAGGAGACAGAAAAAATAATTGTAAACATTGAAGTGAACACACACTTAGCTATTTAAGTTCTGTTTTATCTCCGCATGTCTCATCTAATACCAAGCCTTTTAAATTTAAAATGTGTAATTTGTATGAAATTAGATGTGTAGCCTATGGTGTACATATGAGTTTGTAAAAAAACTGCATATTGCAGGTTTTGTAATAGATTATTCAAACAATGTAAAACATTAAGTTTTATTTTTATTGAAAATAAGCATAGCAAAAAAAACATAATTGAATATTTTTTAATTTCTATAATTAATTTGTAAAATAGTTTAAAATTTTGAAAATTAAAAAGTTTAGAATATAATACAATTTTAGAACCTAAACAAATCGTACTTTCACAATATTATACTTCTTGTCATTTTAAGTATAAATAAAAAAGTTGTGTTATTAATGTGAAACATTTATTGGACGTAAAAGCTCTGTAAAGAAAAATCTAATAATTTCAGTTTAATAAAATAAAATATAGTTGGATTGTATGAGAGTTGTACAGTACAACTTTTATTAGCCTAACAAACAAGTTGTGAAAAAAACTCTATAAACTATCTATAAATAAATACAATTTCTTTCTTTTTTAATATGTATATTCTCATATAAACCTAGGTGTTCCTGGTCAATCACTTCCTTAAAATCTTGAAGACATTTTCACTTTGATTTTGTTATTGAAATATATCCCTTTCATAGTAGTCTATCTGAAATAAAGAATCACTATCATTAATTTTCTTCCGTCTTTGTGGTAATTCTTTTAACACATTCTGTATATTTAAGAGTTTGTGTAAGATTTCACTAATGGGCAATAATGATAATGCTGTGTTGCTGTAACGTTTACATATTTTGTGCAGTAATTAACATACAGGAAAAAGAAATGTGCATACTATTTAATCAAAGTGACAGTCACCAGCACGTCTTACATAAGAAACACATATGCCAAATCTAAAACATGTTATCCTTCCAGTTCCAATGTTTATTAAAAAATATACAAATGAAGTCATCAGTTTCTTCTTGACTTTGATTTAAGGAAGCTACTCTTGAAGTTTGGTGCCCTACTTATAAAACATACACAGTTGAACTTGGTTTTAATGGCCTCGGCTAATGCGTCAACTCGGACATAGTATCTTTTTTTTTTTTTAAGGTCCGGTCAGAGCATTATCTTTTACGTTGTTATAAACTTATGTTTTAGCGTAAATCAATATGTTAACCACTCGGTTGTAACATCATAAATCTACAAACATCAATGTCAAACTTTGAATAAAATTTTCTCAGAATTCTAAAAATGTTAGAATTCTCCCTTTTCTTTGATTTCGAGCCGCCTATTTTCTCCCTCCTCGGAATCCAACCGCGAAATAAACAAACTACATATTTTTCACACGTAAAATGTAATCCGGCGGGTCCAATCAAAGTGGTTAGATGGGGGGGGAGGTGTTCCACTACAAGCAACACTGCTAACTTTACCACCTCTCCTAACGAACTATTCACACGCTATGCGGTGTAACTAAACCCATGACCTTGCTGGGAAAGAGTTCGGACAATACAAAAGCGTGTTGAGATTCAATCGTATAGCCTGGCGAGACATTTTTGTAGTTGTGATCAGACAGTAGTCCTCTCCCCCCACAGTGATGTTGACACTTTAAAATTGTTGCATTTTTTTAAATATAGTACGTACTGTAATTTTAGTGGTTTTTAATGCAGTTTCTTAATACACACGACATGTATTTACTCATTAAAACTTTACACATTAACCTAATTTATAATTGTAGGTGACCTCAGCTCCAATTAGCTCGAATTATCTGAACACTACTGTACATTAAAAGAAAAGTATAGTGTGTTTATTTTTAATAAACTTTATGAATAATGTTGCCAAATAATAGTAATACTGTATAGTTGTTTGTCCTTTCGCTCAAGGTAACAAAAATATGATTTCCTGTTGGTACATCTTTATAACGTCACTCGGACGTAGCATCAACATGCGTTCAGTCCCTTCGTTGACGCTATTACCAAGTTCAACTATAATCCTTCACTAATACAACGAGGAAAAGTATTTAACCCTACATGTTTTAGTCTTTAACAAAATACAGCTCTTATATTATTTTAGATTAAACTTGTTTATCTGTATTTGCTATTAAATGTAAGCAAGTAGCGACTATTATTAAATACTTTCATTTGTGTATTTACAGGTGAAGAACATGAAGACATGAGGATATGTGTGATTAGAGGAACTCCTGGTGCAGCTCAGCAGGCTGAATGCATGATTCGGGAAATTATTATGAACCAACCTCTGATTGAAGTCTTCGAGATGACAGTTCCTCAAGTAAGTTAGATTGGTTTTTACATTGAGTAGTAGACAATGTGAACTCAAGCCTGTTTGTATTATCCAAAATCATAAACAGAACTAATAAAGCAAGGCGTATACAGGGTGGCATTTTTAACTTGTGCCATAGCGATTTCAATGTTAAATTTGTCAATTATCTGACGAATTAAATGAAAACGAGCGGAAAGTGTAATTGGATATAGTGTATCAGACACATTTTTCAAAAGACTTTTTGAATAGTTTTTGTTTTGAGTTCTAATTTGAGTGTAAAACAATAAACTTTATCACCCAATTTTTACAAAATTTTTAATTAAAGTACATGCAAGTAAATAAAATCTTTTGGTGTAAACAGAACTTTTTTTACAATGATTTAAACTAAAATGGTGAGATATTAGTGGATTTTTTTAATGCTGCCATTTTTTTTGAGAGTTGAGTTGATTGAACACAATCAATATGAGAATATTCAATATAACACAAGTGTTGTATAGAATTTAAACTTATGCTTGTGTAAAACTGTTTCAAAGTAGTTATTGAATTGGTTAGGTTGAAAGATGTTAAAATAATACCTAGTCATAGAAGGTGATAAGGCATCCTATTGCCTGTCAAGAATGGGAGCTCTGAGAATCCTAACTGGCCCAAAACCGTTCTGTGGAAGGCCTTTGGGAGATTTTTGGAATTTGGTTGAAGCCTGAAGAGAATGATGCTGGTCCCATCACTGGGATGTAGCTTGTAGGCTTAGGCAGGTAAGGAGGTCTACTTGGTTTTCCAAGACCAAAGCTGATAAACGTCTGCCTAAGAACAGACAAAATCTAAGACAAACAGTCTGCTGATTGGTCACTGCCTAAAAAAATAGGGTTAGTAGCTGAGGACTCCTGTCAGTTATAATCTTGTGAGAGAATGAATCGGCTAAACACCTTCTGTACGAGTGTGAGTCATTTGGTCTGAGGAGATACAAGGAATTCCAAAATGCAATTGTGGACTCTGTGTTGTTTCCCAAGATCCTCCTGAGCTTCATAAATAGTCAGGATATAATCTAGGATTAATTGGATAATTTTGCACAAGCTACCACAGCTGAGGGGAGCCAGTGAGATTATTAAACCCAAAAAATAGGAAAAATAAAGTCTTGAATAGTTGTTAGTCGCTCCCGTTATCTCTATGTACTTCTAATTATTATTTTTTTTTTTTTTGCTTACACCACTTTGAGAAACACTGTTCTATGTTAATAAATTTATGACACATTTAACAGAACATATAGAATTTTTTTCTCCAAAGGTTGTATTATTTACTCTTAAATAATCAACCCAATTTAGGGTAAAAATATTTTAAACTCTTTTTCAGGAAAACTTGACACAGTTACTTGTCAATTATTATTATTTTTTTTATCCTTACTTAATAAACATAATACTCATGGAAATATTCAATGTACCTATAATTTAACTAAGACTTTGTAACTTTATAATTCAGTTTTCCTTTGTGTACAGAGAGCTTGCGGTCGTATTATTGGTCGCTGTGGAGATAACATACGAGCAATATCAAAAGCATCGAATGCTAAGATTAATATTGACAATTCAGGTAAAGTTCATTACTTCTTTTTTTTTTTTTAGTCTCCAATAAACATAATAATTTCTACTAGTATTCAATCTTGTTATAGCTGACTAGAAAGTTAATTTAAATTTTGATACAGGGGTATTTTTAGTTACTTGGCAATCCCTACTGAGCTGCTTCTATAAATAAAATTTACAAAGTAAGATTTTGGTTTTTTGTATACTGGTAAAAAATAGCATCAAAATTGCCAAATTTAAACTGAAAATTTTAATAATTGCAATAGTACAAACAATCTGAATATCTAATCAAATACCTTGTGCTACGTTATAAACCAAGTCTAGGCTATAATAAAACTCCACCACTAACCTAGCCTCTTTTAACCCTCCATACTTTTAGAATATAAAAATTATCAATAGAACAACTGATTTATGTTAAGTTAATTATAATAAACTCTAAATTAAGTTGTATAATGTAAAAAAAAAACATCATTTTCAATATAACACATTCTTGATCCAAACTTCTACACAAAAAACACTAGATAATATAACAACCATTACTTATTCACTAAAGCACTGACATTTCTTGTACAATGGAAAGGCTACGGCCGGAAGCCAATTTTTTTAGTTTACATCCAATTTTTTTTCCAAACCCATACAAAATGATTGGTGCGACATTCACAGTAAATTGTATGCGCAATAAAGTTTGCCAGTAAAATCAAAATTATTCTAATTTAAAACAGAAACCTATACATGTAATATATAAAATGAATTCACTATGAATTTATAATAAGATTTTCTTATTAGATAATATTTTAATATGTTGCAAATGCAACAAGTACAGCAGGAAGAATTTTGTAAATCTAATCTTTAACCCAGAGTTCAAATATCATCTGACTCTGTATTTTATTATTTAAAAAATATTAATATTTTTTTTACGTTTATTTTTATTATAAATATTATGTCTAAAATTTATTTCACAATTAAAATAAACAATTTAGGAGTGTTAATTTCCAAAGAAAATCCCAAAATCGAGGTTACAACAAACGCCGGCAATCAATCGCCATTGGTCGTGGATATTTTGCCCAACCAATAAGCATAAACCAGGAAGGAGCCAAGATTTCAAGGGATGTTTGAGAGATTAGCTTGGGACGCGGAACTAAACAGTAGAGTCTTACCTTATATAAAAGTGCGCGGCATTAAGTGTATTTCAAACAGTCAAACAATTGATAAGTATTCTACTGACTATAATCATTTATGCAGGTTTATTCAAAAAGATGGACCAAATCTAATTAATTTGTACTTAATGAAGTATAAATTGGACATGAACAATCTACATAGTTATGAAAAGAAGTTTTTTGACACAGGTTATAAATGTTCAATGTGTGCCCCCCTTTTATACAAGGCAAACTTCCAAGTGGTAGCCAAAAACTCGTCCCTCCCACGTGAAGAAGCATGTCTTGCGTTACTGAGTTCACAGCAGCAGTGACACGGTTCCGCAGGTCGGCCAGAGTTGTTGGTAGAGATGGGACGTTAACACTGTTAACAGCCTCCTTAACATAGCCTCACAAGAAAAGTCATATCAGGAGATCTCGGTGGCCAAAAGGATAGAGCCAGGTCTTGATTTCCTATGTGACCTAACCATCACCTACTATAGCTATTCTCAATTCTCTACTAGCTCTATTGGTTCATTTACTTGAACTACGAACAAAACAGTCTTCTATTCGTCTGACGTCATCCTCTGACACACATAGTCGGTCTGGGTTTTTCCTTTCCAGAGACATCCAGTTTGTTGAAATTGCTTAAACCAACGGCTTATGCTTTTTCTAGTTGGTGGTTCATTGCCGAATCGGAAACGAAATGTCTGCTGCACTGTAAGTGCGGACTTACACTGTTAAGTGCTGTTCTTGCAAACTTGAAAACTTTATGCTGCATATTAACGATCTTACTCACAACGGACGATGACACGAAATGGTTCCCTATTGGCACGAGTACGCTGAGGTTTATACAACCATCACCGCCCTAGCTGCTGTTTAAGCAACTATCACCGCCCAAGCGGTGGCAAACAAAACTTTAGAACTTCCTGTTTCCTTCAGTATGTAGACTGTTTGCCCAATTTATATTTTGTAAAATACAAATTAATTAAATTTGGTTTATCTTTTTGAATAACCCTGTATTTTGTTCAATTAAAGACTTTATAAATTCACTTTAATCAAATATAAAGTAACTGTAAATCTAAATGTTACCAAGGGACACTACTTTGAAATTAATAATTTGAATGAGTTGAATTATATTATAATATTTAACTCTTGAGATGAATCTAATTTCCTATATGAACAATTTATATTGAATCTTTGATAATTCTTTCTTAATTAATTTAGTATGCGAATATTAGAAATTTGTCCATATCAATGCGACCAGCTCACCCTGAGATCTATAATCATTCAATAGATTAGATAATCAATATATTCTAAACTTTTACACAATTAATTTGAATTTTAAATTTCTAATCAATATATTATATAAACGTAAATCGTTTATGAAAAAGCTTGATGTTATTAAAAATATTCTTGTTATTGTATCCTTGTGCATGATATACATTTCTATTATATAAAACATTTAATAGTACTCTGAATATAATCTTTATAGTGAATATTTCTTTAAAATATAAATATCAAATAAAATCAATCGCCTAAAGGCTCTATATAATTTTTAAAGTTATCATTAATTTTGTTTAACAAAATAGCTAACAGATAGAAAATAAGAATTTCCGTACCTGTATTTATATGAAATGTTTTGCTTATTTTATCCATAGGATCAGGTGCCAAGATAATACAACCTTCTTCACCATTTTCATTCACAATTATTACAAAGCACATTTATTTTTATTAACTTTTTTCTGCAAGTCGTGCTTCTACCCTGCATCTAAACTGTATAATATATTTCTTTTATCTCGGGGTGTCCTAATTCTTCACTAGGCTAGCAAAGTACATTGATATAGAAAACAGTATTGTTAGCTCCAAAAACAATACAATCAATAAAGGAATATTACTTGTTTATTCCATCTGTTCTTATTAATTAAACATGTATACATTCAGATAGTATAGACTTATCTAGGCTTCACACTTAGTGATCACATTCAACACAATTAATCTATCACTTTTTATAAGGAACCGTAAGAACTTTATTTTGTTCACTTTATATTAAAATTTGTCTGGTTCTATATTATACTTATTTATATGTGTTTTTATTAATATTATTCTTTGATTGATTATACTTAGCTCATTTCAATCCTCTGTCAGAAACACCAATAATTATTTAATTGCTTTTTTACTAAATCTATGCGTCTTTTACACAACACAGCTAGACTTTTACTAAGCTTCTCATATTCTCAATAACCTCTTTATTATTGGTTCCTAATAGATCAAACACTGTGATTTGTTGTTCACTTATGGCTTTTTGCACTATAATAAAGTGTAGGCCTATCAAATGCTGTTGGCATTTTAATTTAGTGTACATAGATCTAAGATACACCAGTCAAGTTTTTATAGTTTATTATTTTGTTTACTATCACTTTAAAACTTTTAACATTATTTGTCCCGATTTATCACTTTTACAAAACCTATTTATAATACACATAATTATTAACTCTTATTTTATTTATATTTTCAGGATGGTGTGTTTAGTCACACCCTCTTCCTTATAAATTTATGATGTTAAATTTAAATGTGACAGCTGTTATAGTTTGTATACTTTTTGTTGATGGATTCTAATCAAACATACCTTACAAGATTGGACTTTTGAATCATTCTGTGTACCTAGTATTTAAAAAATACTGTCTAATAATTTACCAGCTGGTTCATTCGTCATATTTAGAAGAAAATGTGAACATAGGTCTTAAATGTTAAGTTTTCTATCTAGCGTCTATTTTGTTTCGTTTTTTACAGAAAAACAGTATAACTATGGAAATAAATAAAATATTGGATTCAAATTTCGAGCACACATTATTTATTATACTTCTTACCAGTATTCCAACAACCATAAAATTGTTGTTTAAATTTTCAAAATGGTAGTTATTACAAATTTTATATTAAGTTTAAAAATACTAAAGTTAAGCGTAATGAAAATTGTCCGTTTTACAAAAACTGTTCAAGAGATAAAATATTTTCAAAATTTGTATATGTCAAAGTAAACAGAGAAAGTAGAACTAAACAAAAATGACAATAAAATATTTTTATTTTTAAAACAAATGAAAAGTTAATTCAACAAGTGAAATGCAAAGTTATTAAATACAGAACAGTAAAACTAAGGAATGTACACAATTAAAATGAGTTTCTCTTTATTGTGAAGTTAAGCAAGAAGGCTTGATCCATCTTAAACAAATCTCGAATATTAGTTTGTTTTTTTGGTCTTCTCACTTTGTTATAAAGTCATTTTATATAACGCGGTATTATAAAACTCTAAAACACAGTTTGTACATCCAAGCCTGATTGTCACACTAACGTAACGAAAACTGAACTTGAAAGGTACATAAAGCCGCAACAGGAAACGGGTGGTTCCCAAACTTAAATAAAGACAGCTTGGCCCTCTATGCATGCTGTTACATCTGACCGGATGTTCAGTCCTAGCGCCCTCCAATGGCATACGAACTGGAACAAGACGTGATTGCTTTTTTTGCGAATAAACATTTTTTCTACAAAATTTGTGCCTTACCAAAGGATGCCAGATAATTGAAGAAAGTTTGATGTATTAACAAATTGAGTTTTTTCTATATGCCAAATGTGAGTTTTTATTATTTGTACTGAAACATTCTTCCAAAAATGTACTCAAATCATCAATAAACCAGACTGAGGTAGAATTATTTGGAAAAACCCAATTGCTCACATGTGCATACTATCTTTTGTGTAACAATTTTACAACACATTAGAGTTAAAGTCTGGTAAACAACTATCTTAACAATAATTTTATTTTTTGTAAGTAAAGCGTTACAAGTTAAAGCTAGCACATTTCCGAGTTACAAAAGCTGTAGTCACTAATAGAGTAAACTAATAGTATATCAATTCAAGGTTATCTAACTTTAATTTTTTATATATAATACTGTACAACAATTTGATATTTATACATTGCAGGTGATAAATCTGATGACAGAAGAATAATGATCAAAGGTACAATTGAACAGATTTCTTTAGCAAAGGCATTGATCCAAGATAAGGTACTGGAAGCAGAAGAGGTACAACAGAAAGTGGAAATAAGTCAAGCAAATCGATCACCTAGAAATAAATCCAATTCCCCTGCTCCTGCTAGTATTACGGCCTCACCAGCTTTTGCCAAGGTAATTTTAACTATTTGAACTAATATGTTTTTGTTCAAAGAGAAATTATTTTTACACTTTAGGATGCTACTTGGGAATCTTTTACTCTTCAAATTAATAGTTAAATTGTCATTTATAATAAAACTGATTTTTTATAATCTTATCATCTGAAGGTTTCATCTCTTGTGTTTGAAGATTTACTTCAGCTATCTCCTGTGAGACAAAATCTAGCATAAGAGCCTTTACAACCAGACGAAACTCACAAACTTGTCAGTTCCATCAGTGCTCCCAATTTATGGAATATTTTATTCACCCATGATGAGTTAACATTGAACATGCGGCAGAAAGAACATGAACATGAAACATTCATCGATATGCTCTATCGTATCCAATTAGGTATCATTACAAAACTTGATCAAGACCTTCCACACGTCTAATCTCCCGATAGTACAGTTTGCTTATTTCTCACAAAATACATGTGTGAACAATAAAGGAATGCTAAAAACAATTCCCCAGCTACCGAGCTTAACATTCTTGCTAAGAATAAGATCGATTGTCCCCGTTATTTTCAAAAATGAACTACATTCTTTATCAAAATATGACAACGACTAGTCCATAACGGCGGGTCAGTATTGGAACTAGTCGTTAAGCTCGGGGTTAATTACCTAGATCATAGATATAAGACACGGGAGAGGAGTTAACAAATCAGACTAACAGTGAATATGCCCATAGCATAGACTATCAGTGAAATTTTCCCATTTAGCAGCAGTGACATTCTATGATCATAGAACTAAATTAAAAAACATAATGAATTGTGATGTGTACGATATCAAGTAATCATTAAACAGAACTTCCACCAACGGACTTGCGGAAGACACGCTGAATGTATTTCAGCAAGGTCTGCTTCTTCTATTTTCATCCATGAAGCAAGTGAGTTGCTCTGCCAAAAAAAGTTTGGCTAGAAGTCCATAAATGTGACCATTCTGCATATCAAAAGTTTGTAACATTGCTAGCATGGTCTAGATGTGCTAATGTAATAAAAGACAGTGTGGTAAAAAATGTGCACTGTAACCGCATCAGTTATCAGTTTACTTAGATAACTGGAAAAATGAAAATCATTTGGTATGAAAAAATTATTTTATATTTTCTCTTATATAAACTTTCCTAATACAACCATTTTAATTTTCAATCCTACGTTTTTAAGCAATTATTATATATTTTCATTGTGGAAAGGTCCCTGAATCACTGAATTTATATATGGGTTAATAAAGTATTACCTGTTATATGTCTGTCAAGAGATCATCTTTTGTGCTAAAAACACTACCACGCTTTCAGATGATTTCCCTCATCCATCATCAGGTGCTGAAATGATCACTCACACGAAGTCGTCAGAACATTAAATAACTGTTACAAAACTTAAACATTACAACAAACAACGTATACATAGAAATTAATTTGTACAACATTCAATGTTGTCAGCATGAGAGCCCTGTCAGAACCTTCTAATTTATAATTTTGTGTTTTTAGGTATATAACAAGTAATATTTTATTACCTTATAAATAATTATTATATGTCTGCCTTTAACTTAAAAATATATTTTGAAAAATAATTTAAAGTAATTCATGTATTTTCATTTCTTTCACCCTATCTCCTATTTTGAATACCTTTCAGCCAATGAACTCAACCCCGCGAGTTTAAATGTACTTTTTAACTCAATAAATTCTTAAATGGTGCTGCCAAGTGGGGCTTTAACCCATTTTGTAGAAGAGAATATTACAAAATTTCTCCATCCCTTACAATGGGTTTCCAGTGTTTTTTGTGTTTTTTATTGCAATAAGTGTTGATTGGACAACTTCACTTTATCCTCTTTTATCAAATAAATCCAATTTATATTACACTGTTCCTTTAAATATTGTTTTAATTTAATTAATTGTAACTAACTAAAAAACATTCTTCCACTGAGTAGATAGAATTGTCGCAGAAAGGAACTGGACCAGACCGGTCGCGAAGCAATTCAACCGGGCAAACCTCCTGTTGCCACCATTGCTGTAACAGCAGACCCCGCCCTTGTCCCCACTCCGTAAATAACAACAGCAGTTCTGCCAATCTCGAGGCTGTAGAGTAAAATTATGGAACCATCTGTAAAATTATTATTTCATTTGTCTGTTTGTTACTGAAATTTAGCATAAATAATTAGTCAAGAAGTCAAGAAAAATGACGTATGTGTATAGATTTTTGTAAAATTTGTATTTGTTTAATATTATTATACACTTTGTAAATGAGTCACAACTTATATTACTCAAATTGTTTATAGTAAACAAACTGTGTGATCTGAACTGTAACTGAATGGTTAGATTCAGTGTGTGATTTCAGTTATAATAAATGTATAAGGATTTTATCCCATGAACCAATAATTACTTTTTTTACTTTTTCAAATAGGCCTAAGCAAGCATAGGGCCTACATAATTATTTCAACATAAGTTATAAAATTGTAACCTGTTAAAAGTTATTAATCGAAACAAATTCAAAACTAAAACTATGAACCAAATAAAACTTAGTTAAGGTGTATTTAAAAATGTAATTATCAACTCCTATAAAAGCGAGTGTACGTCCGTACGTAGGCCTACGGCAATGCAATATTAATTTAGTTGGGTGTACTAAGTGAGCACTGATCATGGTCCCCAGAACACGAGGTGATTTTCACCCCCTTCAAAAAGTCGGATTGATTTGAAACTTTGAACACTTATAAAGGACCTACGGCAATGCAATATTAATTTAGTTGGGTGTAGTAAGTGAGCATTGATCATGGTCCCCACAACACGAGGTGATTTTCACCATCTTCAAAACGTCTGATTGATTTGAAACTTTGAACACTTATAAAGGACCTACGGCAATGCAATATTAATTTAGTTGGGTGTACTAAGTGAGCACTGATCATGGTCCTCAGAACACGAGGTGATTTTCACCCTTTTAAAAACGTCTGATTGATTTGAAACTTTGCACACATATTAAGGGTTTTTTAACATAGAATATGGTTTAATCATGGATAACCTTAAAATCCATCACTCATAACTGTCGCATGAAACTGTTTCAGTCTTATATAGTTTTCTAGCAAATTTAAGCCTATGTGCTATGGACAAACATGTGCGTCCGCTTTAAAATATTAGTGTTTATTATGTAGAAAGGTTCAAAAATAAAAAATAAATGATTTCTACTAATTTAGACTATAAGTATAAAAAATAAAAGGTCAGCTCATAGCATAGGAAATACGAAATTTGCTTAGCAGTGAATGTGTTAAGGATGAGGTAAACATCTACTAACATATTCAACATCCTCCATCACCTGAGCTACCGGTATGTATTTTAAATGCACAAGTATTTACAGGCATTTTTAACCAGTTCAAATCTATATATACATATATAAAACCAAATACCACTCACTGACTGACTCACTCACTCATCACGATTTATCAAAAACTACCGAACGGGTTGCAATAAAATTTGGTATGTAGCTTCTTCTAGGGCCCTAGGTGTTCGCTAAGAAAGGTTTCCCAAAAATTGGAAATTTCATGGGGTTTTTGGAGGGGTCAAAGTTACTAGAAAAAATACCAAAAGGATTGGAATTAAATTTGGTATGTAAGTAAGTAAGTAAGTTTTATTCATCGCTTCTTTACAAAATCAACAGTATAAAAAAAACACACTACATATTCTATCAAATAAATGTAAGTATACATACTTTACTTTTCAAAATATAATAGGTTCTAATTAGTTCCAAATGAGAAGCAATAAATCCCCGAGGTATATAACACCTGTAAGGGGCAACAAAACAACAAAAATATAACACAAAATAACTTAGAATAAAAAATGAAGAAAAACAAAAAAATATTTATAATTTAATTACTATTTAAGCGAGAAATCGCAGAGAGAAATGCAGCCGGACCAATCACAATAACAATCACAATTAAGCAGAGTCTAGAATAACTAACTCAAAAATCGGCTTCTACATTTGATTACATTGCATAAGCAATGCAATACATTTTTACAATAAAACTTAACAAAAATACCATTCTAAACAAAAACTACATATTAACTTACATTACTAACCTGTCATTCATTCATACACGCTCAATATCACTCATTCATTCCTTTTACACTCTCAATAACCAACATTAAAAAAGAAACCCATGTTTTTAACTTCAGTTAAATGATTCCTCAATAATCTTATAAATCTAAATTTATTTCCACATATTTTAATATTTTCCGGTAAATAATTAAAAAACTTTGGTGCTAAATATGTATAGAATTTCATAAATACTGAAAGGTTTGGTTTCGGTACATTGACATTAAATTCATTTCTTCATTCTTTACTCCTTGATGTCAAGCTACTGTTATTGTTCCCACTCCTGTCAAAGAAAATTTCCAAAACCTTATAAATATATAAACTCCTCAATGGTAAAATATTCAAAGTTTGAAAAAGGGGTGATGTGTGCTCATTTTTCTGCTTGTTTGAAACAATCCGTATGAAATACTTTTGTAAAGTTATGATGGGTTTTACTGTAGTATAATACGTTCCTCCCCAAACTGATAGACCGTACTCTAACTTTGAGCTCACCAGAGCATAGTAAAGAGTCTTTAAAATATTCCTATTGCATAGATATTTTAACATATAAAAAACGCGAATGTACTTTATCAATTTATTCTTTAAGTAACTTATATGTGTTTTCCATGTCAACCTTGCATCAACAAACAATCCTAAGTATTTGATATTATCAACCTGTTCTATAGAAAGACACGTGCATTTAGTTGAGTTACAATTTATACTGTGATACTTTAAGGGCTCAGCAAAGAAGGAACTTCTGGCAATACTGAAAATTATATATTTTGTCTTCGGGCTCATGATCATATAATTTTGCGTGAACCACCAGCGCAAAGCGGATATGTCATTCTGCATTTTTACTTTTGATTGTTCTTCGGAATCAGCTTTATAAAACAAAGCGGAATCATCAGCGAAAGCTACAAGTTCACCCATGAAATTTCCATTGCATAGGCTATTCACATATATTAAAAACAAAGGGCCAGAGAGCACAGACCCCTGTGGGATACCATATTGAGCATGTCCTATATTGCTGTAACTATCGTTTATTTTAGTTTGTTGTATTCTACTATTTAGGTACGAGCAAAACCATTGCAATGCTACACCTCTAATCCCAGCGTCATATAAACGAGATAAAAGAATGTCGTGATCCACCGTGTCAAAAGCCTTCATTACATCTACAAAAATACCAGAGCTACATTTACCTACATTTACACCATTATAAACCTTACTCATAAATTGGAGTAGTGCATTATTTGTATTCAATTTCTCCCTAAATCCAAATTGTTTAACACTGAAAAATTTATTTTTGTCCAAAAAACTAACTAATCTTCGCTTAACAACCTTCTCTAGGATTTTCGAAAATATCGACAGCAACGCAATAGGTCTATAATTACTAGGATCCCTTTTATCATTTTTTTTATAAAGGGGTTTAACAATTGATTTTTTTAAAGCACACGGAAATTCTCCCGCACTTAGACTGAAATTAAACAAATACACGAGTACTTCCACAATATTATCCGAAATCTGTTTAATAATTACCGGTGTAATACTATCAAAACCAGGTGCTTTTCTGTTCTGTAAAGAGTTAATTATTTCTTTAATTTCCTTTTTTGAAGTTGGATAAAAAAACAGAGAACGACTACTTACATTAATTTTATACAAGTTATCATAATTTGCTGCGAAATTTGGAATACAAGCTCTTTGTATCGTAATATCTTTTCTAAGATCTGCAGTTACACTGCAGAAATAGGAATTGAAAATGTTTGCAATCTCTACTGGGTCATAAACCATCTGACCGTTACTATCTTTCAACGCAATGTTTTCGTTGCTCACAGTTTCCTCACCAATTAAATGCTTAATAGTTTTCCACTGTCGTTTGGGGTCTCGTTTGGTTTCTTAAAAAATACCAGTATAGTAACAATTTTTTGTTTCGCGTATAGCATTTATTACCCTGTTTTTATAGATCGTGTATTGACGATGGAGGTCATTATTTGTACGTTGTTTTATACTCTTTTTAAATAATTTATTTTTAATGTTAATCATTTCTAAAAGTGTGTTTTTTATCCAGGGTTTTAATTTTCTATTTCCTTTATTAACCTTTACTTCCGGTTTTGTATAAGACTTAGCAACTATCAATTGGATTAAGCCAAGAAATACGTCAAAAGCATCAGAAACAGATTGGGCCACGTAGACCGGATCCCAATTTATATTTTTCGAATTTTCAGTTAATTTTTTAAAGTCTATTTTTTGTTGGCAAGACTTGAGGCTACTATTTACATTTCTTTCACACTTTACACACACTACAGTCATT
Source organism: Philaenus spumarius (assembly GCA_018207615.1). Classification (NCBI taxonomy): domain Eukaryota; kingdom Metazoa; phylum Arthropoda; class Insecta; order Hemiptera; family Aphrophoridae; genus Philaenus; species Philaenus spumarius. The sequence continues at coordinate 38,244 of JAGFPH010002838.1, read as the reverse complement.
CTATGATCACTTATTCCTGTTTCAATCACACAGCTCTCGTACTTAATATTTACACAATTTCTGATAAATATATGATCAATGCATGTACTTGTGCTAGCAGTCACTCTTGTTGGACAGTCGATGAGCGAAGCAAACCCCCTACTTGCCATTCCAATACGATAGTCATCCACAGACCGGGAGGGCTTTAAAAGGTCTAAATTTATATCACCGCTAATTACTATATTATGATTTGAAACTGACTGTAAGTATATATCAAATTCTTGAATAAACGTATCAACAACGGCCGCATGTAATCTATAAAGCGCAATCAGCTCTAACTTCATATGATTATTTACGCTTATTTGCAAATGAATGGCATCAGCTGTTGTTAGGTAAATATTTACAACTTGATGCGGAAGGTCATTCTTTAAGTAAACTATTACTCCTCCTGCTCGGTAACTATTATTGCATTTACCTATCGCATTGAACTTTGGAATTTTGTATAAGGTTAGCTCGCTATCATCTATCCACGTCTCACTTAATATAATTACGTCTGGAAGTTTATCAAGACTCTGTATTCTTAAAGTAAATAAATCAAAATTCGCTCTTAAACTCCTAATATTTTGTTGGACAATTACTAAACAATTTTCAAACTTATTAAAACTGTCTTTCTCTAAAAACTTCACTTATTTTTCATTTGAAATAATACAACTAATTGTTTTCTATAAATACTGTACTTAAACACACATCGTCCATACTTCCTCTTACACACACATTCAAACACACAAAACAATGAGGTAATAAAAATAATATATTCACCTCTATTAATTTAGAAAACAAAACAAAACTATCTAACCAAAAATATCCGTTCATATTAGTTTTATAATTAATGAGTTTACTATAAACTATAATATTGAAACTAGAAAGAGACAAAACCTGGAGACAGTGATATTTAAACAAAACATTTACTGTTTGTCCGGTCGCGCTAATGATTCCAACTTTTGCAGTTCTGCCACCTGTTCCATAGTAGAGATGTTGATAACGTCTGCACCCTCCTGTGTCCGAAGCAGGATCCTTCCGTTCCGCACCCACAGGAATTGAAAACACTTCTCCCTCTTCACCACTCTTGCTGCATTAAAAACTCGTCGCCTGGCTGGACTTAAACTTTCGTTAATGTAAATCACTTCCGCCGGTACGTCCATCATTCCTACGTCATTTGTATTCAAATTTCGTTTAACTCTCCTTTTTCTCAATAACTCTTCCTTAAATATGCGTCGAGTAAATTTTACAATGATTCCTCGATTCCTAGGTCCAGTTCGACTATGGGATGGTCCTAGACGATGGCAAGCGTTGACCATGTCGTCGTTTATCTCGAGTCCTAAACTGTTTCCCACTTTTTTTACCACTTCTAAGACATTCTCGTTCTTGAATTCAGGAATACCATTTATCTCAACAGAATCTGCCCGGGAATATTGCTCCATATCTTCTAGGCGTATTTCCAGATCTTTCACTTTTTTGGAGAGCATCATATTTTCTTCTTTCATAATTAACATACTCCCTTCATAGGTTTTTATTACTTCACACTGTTTTTCTATTATTTTGGTTAAATCCTGGATTTTTCCATGGCACATTTCTACTGATTTACCAAGTTCCATTTCCAATTCACTGATCTGTTTCTTTGATTCTTCCCTCATTTCCCGAAGAAACATGAGAACGTCTTTAATACTTGGTTGTTCTTTCTGCAACTCGGACTCGACATTCATACTTTTGCGGCGCGATTTGGCGCATGGATCACACCTCCAAAGTTCATTTTCATTTTGCAGATATTCTATGTCCTCGCGGGACATTTTAACACAATTACCGTGAAACATTTTCTGACATTCACTACACTGTATTTTAATGTGTCGTGCAACAACTGGTTTATCACAGATTTTACATTTATCACTCATTTTCAAAGTGGGAATAATTAAAAAAACACAAACTTCTAAAAACACTATACTTTCCAATCTATATGGAAACCGCACACTATTGTCGAAACATGTACTAGTAGACTCTATGTAACTACTGATAAGAGACCGGCCGGCCACAGTACATCTTTCCTCTTTGAACTCCCAATCATTACTGAATGTACTGTAGCTTCCTCTAGAGCCCTAGGTGCTCCCTAAGAAAGGTTTCCAAAAAATTCTAAATTTTAGGGTGGTTTGGAGGGTCAAAGTTACTAAAAATCCCCATAAGAAACACATAGTGTAGGCCTACTATATTTATTGATATGTTTTTGTTGCTAATATAAATTTAACTTTGATTTGTCTATCCGTGCAAAGCCGGATCGGGGTGAAAATGTAATAACAACCCTTAAAACAATAAACATTAATTACTATGCGGCAACAGCTAGTCATCTCTAATACAACAAAATTAGATTATACTTTGGGGTTATGTTTACAACTTCAATCATTCTAATTTCTTGTAAGTTGATTTTTTTTTTAATAGGCCTATGAGTTATAGAACTAATGTAGGCTATACGTTGTAAGATTTGCTTTGAGGTGGTAAACTGTATATAAATACAAACTTTTAACATAATTATATTCGTCTATACAAATTTAAAGAAAATATACCTATTAGGTTAACTTTGTATTCATTCGTACATCTTCGTATAATATGTACACATACTCGATTATTAATTTCTTCACTATAATATCAATGAATACTTATTTAAGTATTCATTGATAATATTAATAGCTACTAAATCATTTGATCTATCAATATGAAATAAAAAGCAATTAAAAGATAATGAAGTATGTCTTTCTTTCTTTAATATATAATAACGTACGTAAATACAAAATTTTAACAAATAGGCCTACAGTTTTATAATTGAACACATTTACCGAGTTAAAAATTCACGTCAGCATAGACAGCATAGATTTTTAGCTTATTTTAACATTGAAATGGATTGACAACGTCGTCGTTTTGAATTTAGGGACCCGAGCCTTAAAACTCTGTGCACAATTAAAATTTGAATTTGATGCAAGAGTGGATAGTACGTAAATCGTCCAAGAATAGGCACAATATGTTTTTTGCCAAAAATACTTTTACTTTGTCAGCATATTATTTTGGCAATGCAATAAGTATTTCAGGAGTGGTTAAGTTGTGTGTCAAAACGCCCGGCCTTGATTTTGAAACTAAAGTTATAAAACGGATTTCGTTAACAATAACCTCAGAATCCTTTTTACCTGCTAAAAGTGCAAGTCACACGTGGGAATATTGAGTATACGTTTATGGCGTTAAAAAATGTTATTTTTGGTAAAAACTTTAAGTTTATTGACAAAATACTTTCACTTTGTCGGAATAGCTAGCCTATGCAATAGATATTTCAAGAGGAAATAAGTTGTCAGTCAAAATATTTATGGCCTTATTTTGCAACTAAAGTCATAACCACGATTTCGGTACCATCCCAACCCTATACCTGCAGTCTTGAGTTTTCTACCTGCTAACGCCGCAAATAGCCTAGTAATTTTGGGTAGGTTTCCAGTTAGTGTTTTATAACATCTACCAAGCCATTCGCCTGAAGAATTTCATCTCCAAGATTTTAGTATTTTTTTTAAAACTCTATTTGAACAATTGCGGGTTTTAAATGGATTTAGGCTGAGCAATGTCCGTGTAACCTACCGCCGCTATAGGGAGTCGCAGGTTGCTTTCTGTTTTACTAGAGCCGACCCTTAAGTGGACGAGGCACGGCGCACGGCGTCGAGTCGCGCCTCTCTACCGACCTAGTGGACGACCAGCTTTACACCACACACTATTGCAAACGTTTTAAAACGGAAGCAGATAACATCACTTTGAGAGATTAATTCTCTCGCCAAAACAAAGCAGCGATTAGCGGAGGTAAAATTTTTAACCGAGTGTTGAATGAGTGTGACTGTGGGAGTGGATAGTCCAGTGTAAAGTTAAAACAAAACTTAAATAAAATAATAAAAAGCAGTGCAGGAACGGCGTTCCTGTGTGTTCCGGCACCAGTAAACCCCTGTTGGTCTCTAAAAATGTTTGTTTAAAATTTACATTTTAACGCGAAAGGAGCGGATAAGATTTTCACGTACGGGGAGAGCAGACCACCCGCCTCTTTCTTTCCCCTTTCTTCTTTTAGCTCATTGTAAAAAATCTATATTATATGTGATTTCCATATGTAATATTAGTAGTTCTTTAACTATTGTCAGCTAAAAATAAAAATAGATACAGTAGCTTTGTTTAAAATTCCCTTTTTTACCCAAAATTAACACTATATAAATAATAAATATTAAACAATTTCAATTTAAAATTCAGCACCTATTACAAACAAACTGGTGGGAATAACTCATAATAAATATAATTTACTAGATAACCTTGTATGTTGTATTTTTTATCCCGTTTTACTTGATTTTTATAACCATTTTAATTAAACTTAACGTACGATTGATAGTGATGACCGAAGGTACTTGGTATAATTCCATATTCTATTAAAAAACAAATACAATTTTTTGTAATTCTAAATTGTAGAAATTACAAAAAAATGTGTTTGTTTTTTAATTAAACTTAACATGTTTAATAGTTCAAACTTTTCAGTAGGTATATTATTTGGTTATGTTAATAAAGGTAGAACATTTTATGTTTGCAAAAGAACGTGAAACACCGATATTTAACTTTTTATATTATTACTGTTATACTTAACTAATATTTTGAAACACTTGTATGTAATACTTTTAAATTTGTAAGAGATAAGGTACGACCTAGAATAAGTTGTAAGAATGGAACTGTCAAAAGCATTAAAGTGTCATTGATAACTAATAATATACTTCGGAATCAGGTGTACTAAAAACAAACATAATATTATTGTATTATGCAATAGTATGTCTGATTATTAAAGATATTAAATTAGACTTACAAAACCAATTATGAAATTTAACACTTTTGTTTATCGGTTTTTATTAATTAACCTTAACCTTAATTGGAAACGAAACTAAAAACATTATCTTTTCAAAATAATATATATTATTTCATGGCACTCACTGTGACTTCGTTCGTGTGATCTTACATGATTAGAACAATTATTTTACCATTGGTAAAGAAGGTAAATAAATAATAAGTAAATAAGGTTACCACTGTTCATTTGAAATATAAAAATGTTGAATGCCAGTAAGCTGTAGACCCAAAGGATTTTAAGTACGGATATGTTTCTAATACCTATCTTCCGACCGAAATTCAGCTCCATAATTCCAGCATTAGGCATGTGTTAGTAAAAAAAATAGTTATTAATGTCAGTGGGGTGGAGTCCCATGGCACCTTCGAAACGAGTGAAGAAAACTGTGAGATTATATTAGTGTGATCGTTATCATGAGAATAAAAACTGCTTGAGGGGCGGAGCCCTAAAGAATATTTTGATCATGTATCATATATATCTGCTTTAAGATGGTTCCATACCAGAAATGTGCTCAAAAACTGCATCGCGCAATGTCATATAACATCCCTGGTTCTTTAAAAATAAGGAAAAATTAGAAAAACTAGAACAAGGTATAAAATGTGGGGTTTTTCGTCGCCGGTGGCGCGCGCGGAGCTCTTGTGTGTATATTAGTGCTACGTATAAAACATCTCTACATGTTGAGCATTAACTGTTCAACATGCTTTCTTAAATTTATTGAAGCACTTTTAATAACCTAAATGTCTATATTTGACCTATTTAGTGATTTTCTTAGTACAAAACTCTTGGTTTTGCTTATTTGAATCACCATTTTTGTTCATTTACCAATAAAAATGCTCTTTACTCATATACCAACAACTATAAACGTAACATCCTTTTTTAAAGCTCATATTTTATGGAGTATGTTGTCGCTTTTTTCATTGTTTTATCTTGAACGGTTCTCAAGTTATAAGAGTTTTAATAAACGGCGCCCCCCATCATATTCCCCCCTTCCCCTGGGGGTCTCGACCACGCTGGGGGGTGACGACATGGCTTTTCATGATCACTATAGTGTCTATAACAATAATCAGAAATAAAATTGCGTCAGGCTTTCCATGCATGCTCAACCCCCTTCAGATCCTGGACTATAGAGTTCCCAAACTTTATATTTGGTAAGCACTTTAATTTTAATGACAAAAATACTTCCACTTTGTCGGAATAGGTGGCCAATGCAATAAATATTTCAAGAGGGAATAAGTTGTCAGTCAAAATATTTATGGCCTTGTTTTGGTTACAGCAACATTTATGGTTACTGTACCTTTGGGGACTACATAGTTGCCAGATGGAACAGATACAGTGTTGCTGTCAATTGTAGGCCTACCTTTCCTAACTTAGAGTTCAGTCTTTTTCAATTCCTTAGATGTGGTTGTATCTTTGTTGCTTCTTTGTGTTATTTGAATGTGTCCAATATGTTGTAAATTACAATAAGTTATTCTCAATCCTAAAATATTACTCCACTTAAAGCGTTCTACATTTCAATGAAAATGGAAAAATTATTTATCTGTTTTGACTACGTCGAAAAGTGTTTGCCTATCAGTAATAAATTTGTCTCAGATTGTTAAATAATATATATAACTAGTTATAAAGAAGTAAATTGTCCAAATTAAAAATTCACTTACATACTTTATGAATCAATTAATCAATTACGAATAGTTACAGAGTTTTAATTTATCTAGGAACCCGTTATATACTGGTAATAAAACGGAAACTTTGGTTACAAACTGTAATGAAATAAAAGACGTAAATTACAAATCCATAATATGGAATAGTTGCGGGTTTTTCGAATAGTAATACATTACTGTGCATATTCTTCCTAGAAACAATGTACAGTTTTATTAAAACCTAGAGGGGTCTGCCCCCGCCAACCCCCGCGGTGAAGTAAACGCAAACAGATTACCACTTATGAGACAAAGGTGTCAATCATGGTAAATATAACAATTAATAGTTATTGTTTTGAGGTTGTTTCAACCCTTAAATCAAAATTAATTCTAGCCTATGTTACTCAGGGATAGTGTAGCTTTTTATTAGTAAAACTATTTTTTTGAAACCCCATGTATTTTTGTGAAAAATCGATGTTTTATTTACATTGTTTTAATTTCAAATTGGTCCATCCTAAGCATACTCTACATTGACGACGTGAGCATTAATGTACTGTAGGGCACGGCACACCTTGTTGACTCACATTTTGAACTAAATAAAATATTTGCAAAAACATACACATTTGAATAAACTGATTTTTTAAGAATATTTTATTAATAGATGACCCAACTTTCAACCAAATTTCAAACCAAATTTCCTAACCAAATTTCAATAAATGTTTTGGCGATCGTTTTGAGAATTTGTAATAAGCTGTTGAAAAATGCTAACAATGAGGGAAATAAACGTATTTCTGTGTAATAATTGTACCTATTAACGATAGTGGAAATGGTTATTAAATTTGAGAAGGAGTACATTCAGAAGAACGCTGATTACAAATTTTACGTGCGAGATGAATTCTATCCACAATACACCTCTGAAATTCAATTCAATTCAATTTATTTTATTTCCTTATAATAACAGTACAAAATATACATATTTTTAAATACAAGGAAATGTGCCCACATAGGCATTAGCCTGTGCGTGGGCACGAGACGCATCTGAAATATCCACAACAAGGAAGACATATTTTAGGCCTAGTCTACATTAGAAATTTACAATTTAAATACAATATAGGTTGAGTGGGAAGTGCCAAACGGAGGAATTCAAGTCAACATCGGACTAGAATAACCCGGATCAAAAAATTAATACTGAATCGACACACTGAGTATTTACAATATTAGTGAGCGAGATAGTGTATGACAAGGGTAAATAAATTTGCTACCTGTAAATGACTAAAATGACATTCTCAGTACCGTCCCTTCCCAAGTCCAGAAGCCAATTGGTAATATTTGTCTTAAATGTCTGAAGTTTAAAGTTGTTAAACATACGTAAGTTATCGGGAAGATTCCTGTATAAAACATGAGCTATGTAATGCAAATTCGTGACCGAGTAACTCTTACTTAATTTTTTAATTAAAACTCCAAGCGATTTAGAGCTGCGTGTCAAACGTTGATGGTCGGTAATTTCGAAAATATCTCGGTAGTTTAAAAAAATATAAATTCCTATAGTTTTGACATACAATTGTCTCAGATTTATAACCTTAAATTCGTTAAAAAATGTCTCAGTAGAAAAACAACGGCCTTTGCGCAATGGAGCTTTAAGTATAGATTTTTTAATTAGTTTAAGAGAGGTTGAAGAATTGATTTAAAGGCATCCCCCAGGTTATTATGCCCCCCATAAATAATGATTGACAATATGCACAATAAGATAGTTTCAGCTCTTGAATATTTAGGATTTCGCTAATATGCTTAAATACATAAATGAATTTGCGTGTTTTTTGCTTTACATATTTGACATGTTCTGTCCATTTCATCCGATTAACAAACATTACTCCAAGATACTTATAACAATCCACGCTTTCAATGTTTTCTCATAAACACACCTTGTTAAGATAATCACCACAAGATTGCAGTTTTAAAGGATTTAGCTTCAGATCAGTGCAAGCTTTCAACTAAATCGGCAGAAATTCAATTTTAGTAAACATTAAGAGTTAACACGTTTTGATCAAACCACTTTTTACCGAAGCCAAACCCCAATGCCAAACCTCAATGCCTTTCCCTGTACTTCTTCCCAGCTTTTCCCTTCAAATAAAATATCCATTTCATTAACAAAAAGAAAGAATCTGCCCTCAATATTTAATTTGTTCAAATTATTTATATAAATCAAGAACAAAAGCGACCCCAAAGTACTTCCCTAAACCACCCTATAGTCAACAGAACAACTATCAGTATTTACCCCGTTTCATGTATCCAGACAAAGCGTTTTGGGGGAGAAAATAGTATTGTCGACCCTTCCCTTATTAAGAATAATTTGATAGGCACCTTTCTGAACTTGAGTACATAATCCGTATTTATTATTAGTCTTATAATTACAATGTTCCTGTTTGTAGTGTACAATGTTCAATTAATTGTTTGTGGTAATAAAGATTTTTTGTGCATATATTTGAAAAAAATAAATTTCACTTTGTTTTTAGTTGCCTTAGTTCCAATTTGAAACATTTATGGAATAATTTTAAAACCTTTTTAAACAATGGATCTTATTTGGAGCTATTAATTTACCAAAAAAAGGGTTTTATAAAGGAGGTTTTCTATAGTATAATGATTTGTTGACATCTTAAAAAGTAAAAGTAACTGATAGGTATTTTAAATCTGATTAAGTGTTTTCTATTTTGCTCAAATCAAACGATTAGTATAGTTTTTAACTATTAATGTTCATAAACGCAAAAAAGATAAAATGCTACTACATTTAATTTGTATGAGATATGAGTAAAAAAAAAAACGAATTTGAACTTGAATGAACCCGATGCTACAGCTTGAAAATACAAAGCTCTTTCGGCTTGACTAGTCTTTACAGTTGCTCACATACACGTTTTGACACCACCTCGTAATGAAAAACTCCAACTTCAATGATTCTGTTTTTGGATTAAATTGAAGTAGCATACTGGATAACAACAATGGTAATAACTTGAGAACTAAAGCGAAAGTTCTAAACATATTTCAGATCTAAAGTGCCTGGGCGACCGAGTATCACTCGTTATTTTTTTTAGGAAAGTGTATGTAAATACAAATTGCATACTGAAAAAATATGAATATTTTTCGAACTCAAGTACATATGAATTGTTTATCTTATACTAAAATACGAAATAAAAATACTTCAACAGAATGATGTCATTCTCCAAAAAAACCTATCTTAAAAGTTGGAAATGAAAAACATTGTTTTAAGCTTGAAATCAGCTGATAATGGAAATAATATAGGAAGCAGCTGATTTCTGGTATTATTAAGGTCAATAAACATATGTATGTAATGATTTTAAACTCCATAAGCCCAATGTTAAAAATTTTAAATTTTCAAACGAGTTGTTTAGAAAAATATGAGTTTTCCTGAGGTAGCGGTTTTCACCCCAATCGGTTTTCCCGTACCCAAAAAATATAAAACGATACCCCACACCATATTTTCAAAATTTTGATCCAAAAACGTAATCCCGACGTGCTACGACTTTCTGTCAAAATCGGTTTTCCCGTACCCTAAAACATATAACATAGTACCCCACATTTTATTTTCAAAATTTCGATACAAATACGTGAACCCGACGCATTACAACTTTTTAGCTGTCGAAATTGGTTTTCCCTTACCCAGAAACTTATAAAACGATACCCCACACTGAATATTCAAAATTGTGTTACAAAAACGTGACCCTGACATGCTACGACTTTTTAACTGTCAAAATCGGTCTTCCCGTACCCAAAACATATAAAACGATATCCCACACTGTATTTTCAAAATTTCGATCCAAAAACGTGATCCCGACGCGCTACGACTTTCTGTCAAAATCGGTTTTCCCGTACCCTAAAACATAACCCCATACTGTATTTTCAAAATTTCGATAAAAAACGTGACCCCGACGCATTACAACTTTTTAACTCTCAAAATCGGTTTTCCCGTACCCAAAACATATAAAACGTTACCCCACACTGTATTTTCAAAATTTCGATCCAAAGCGTGACCCCGACATGCTACAACTTTTTAACTGTCAAAATCGGTTTTGCCGTACTTAAAACATATGAAACGATGCCCCACACCGAATTTTCAAAATGTTGTCCTAATATTTTCAATGTTTTGACCAAAAAATTTGACTCCGACGTGCTATGACTTTTAAACTCTCAAAATCAGTTTTCCCGTACCCAAAAACATGTAAACCGATACCCCACTCTGTAATTTCATGTAACCCCGGCGCGCTTCGACTTTTTAACTGTCAAAATCAGTTTTCCCGCACCCAAAAACATATAAAAACGATAACCTACACTGTATTTTCAAAATTTCAACCCAAAAACGTGACCCCAACACGCTACGACTTTTTAACTCTCAAAATTGGTTTTCTCGTACCCAGAAACATATAAAACGATACCCCACTCCATATTTTCAAAATTTTGATCCAAAAACATGAGCCCGACGCGCTACGACTTTTTAACTCTCAAAATCGGTTTTCCCGTAGCGAGAAACAAATAAAACGATACCCCACACTGAATTTTTAAAATTTCGATACAAAAACGTGACCCCGACGCGCTACGACTTTTTAACTGTCAATATCTGTTTTCCCGTACC
>JAGFPH010002838.1:1131-26941 GCA_018207615.1 Philaenus spumarius | reverse complement strand
CCCATACTGTATTTTCAAAATTTCGATAAAAAAACGTGACTCCGACGCATTACAACTTTTTAACTGTCAAAATTGGTTTTCTCGTACCCAAAAACATATAAAACGATACCCCACACCATATTTTCAAAATTTTTATCCAAAAACATGAGCCCGACGCACTACGACTTTTTAACTCTCAAAATCGGTTTTCCCGTACCCAAAACATATTAAACGATACCCCACACTGAATTTTTAAAATTTTGATACAAAAACGTGACCTCGACGCGCTACGACTTTTTAACTCTCAAAATTGGTTTTCTCGTACCCAGAAACATATAAAACGATACCCACTCCATATTTTCAAAATTTTGATCCAATAACATGAGCCCGACGCGCTACGACTTTTTAACTCTCAAAATCGGTTTTCCCGTACCAAGAAACATATAAAACGATACCCCACACTGAATTTTTAAAATTTTGACACAAAAACGTGTATGTATATATTTGATATCCCAAACTGTAGGTTGAAACCCTAAAACATACAAACTTAATTTTGGACCTTTGCTCAACTCACGTTAGTGGTTCAGCGGCGTGGTCGAATTATTTAAATCTATATTGAAAGCTAACACAAATAGCAAGTTATATAACCAAACAATCAACTCCTATAAAAGCTAGTGTACGTCCGTAAGTACATACGTGAGTAACATATAATACAACAGCTTATTTCACCCATCATCTGTAATACTTAAACAAACTCAGTGTAGCTTTTATAGTTTGGGGTTATGTTTACAACTTCAATCGTTATAATTTCATGTGAAGTTTATGCTATAATAAACAATATAATATTTGCTTTGGGGTTACAAACTGTGTATAAATACAACTTTTTATCATCCTTATATATAATTCTGTAAGCAAAATTTTAGATTCAAAATTGTGGGAATTTGGTAAATCGGAGGATGATGGGAGAGGTGTCAAATTAAAGGTATCGATTCAAGAAACGAGGGAAAAATATAAGTTTTTTCTAAAATTAAAAACTAAGGGGTTTTTGAGATACCCGAAAAACGAAAAATCCCCATAAGAAATAGACGAGAATTTAAAAACATACAACAGCTGTTCTGCAGTTTACATTAAAACATTTGGTATTAAATAAATAAATTAAAAACATAAAACAGCTGTTCTGCAGTTTACATTAAAACATTTGGTATTAAATAAATAAATTAAAAACATAAAACAGCTGTTCTGTAAAATAATATGACAGTTAAAGTAAATTATATTTTTAAATAAAATCTGCTACTTATTAACCCATAAAAGATACACGTTGACACACACATAGAGAAACCTGATAAGTGTGATTTTTGGAAGGTTGTATGGCTGTCCTATTAACTCTTCATACATTTATACTAATATCATAAAGAGGTAAAGTTTGTTTGTTTGTATGTAGGGGGTAATCTCTGGCACTACTGAACCGATTGAAAAAATAGTTTTACTGATAAAAAGCAACACTTTACCTGAGTAACATAGGCTATAATTCATTTCGATAAAAACCTTTTTTTATTTCAATATTTGTAAATTTAGTCGGAAAAAATTCTTAGGTTAGGCCTAGAATGATAAACCAACACATGTATTTACCAATTTATTACCATAACAATAAATTGAATAAAAGAACAGATAATATACATCTGTCTGTTCCAATATTTCCATTAACAGCTGATTTCAAAATTTGAAGCAATTATTTTTGTATTTCTAGATTTTAGGTTAGGGTTTTAAAGTGTAGTCCTGAGCCTTGCTGGTCAATAATAAATATATTTGTTTATACTAATTTGAAGAAGAGATATCTATTCGTTTAGTTTTGGAAACATTCGTACATCTTGGTGTAACATATAAACATTTTCAATTATTAATTTCTTCACTATAATATTAATATCTTCTAAATCATTTGATCTATCAATATGAAATAGAAAGCAATTAAAAGATAGTATTTTTATCTTTCTTTAAATATATAATAACGTATGTAGATAAAAATGTTTAACAAATAGGCCTACAGTTTTATAATCCTTATTATTGTACACATTTACCGAGTTAAAAATCTCCGTCAGAATAGTGAGGTAGGCCTAGATAAGTATAACTTAATGTTGTTTTTAAATAGTTGGTTTTGTAAATAATGTATTTCTGATTAATTAATTTATGTATTTCTGCATCTAATTAATCAGCCTGTGATGTTTCACGGGGGCTTACTAGTAATATTATATTTGTAAAATATTAAATACAAATGTTAAAGACAAATTAAATAATATCGTAATGAAACGTGTTAAATTCAAATTAGGTCTATAATATAAATTAAATTAGAAACATTGTAAAATGAATAAGGCTTTGAAAAGTTGTCCGGTATGATATGATTAGCAACCCTGATTATTACATGGGAGGGAGCAACCATTGGTCAGAGGGCGTGGTGTAATGGCTGCAGCAGGAGATTGACACACACAGATCTGTGTCAGATCAGCCTGCGTCAGTTCCGCTCTGGTACAATTCTGCGCTCCCCTTCCACTAACCCCTTTAAAACTTTAAGTTCTAACTTTGTTTTCTGTTTGCAGAATGACTATCATGAGTCAGGTACTTTAGAACCAATGCTAGCCACAGGAAGTGATGGGTTCCTACAAGTGTTTGTCTCTGCTGTTGATTCTCCAAGTAGATTCTGGGTACAGGTAAGTGTATTATAATTATGTTAAATATTATAGTTCACAGAACAAATAGTTTAGCCTGAGGCCTATATCACAAAGCTGTGAAATTATCCTCATTTTTTTAAATGAAGTAAAAATTTGCAAATTATTTATTGAGTTTGTAGATTGTTTGTAAGAGTTTGAGTCTATATTTGATACTTATCGGATCGATGTACAGTTTATCAGTTTCATCGCACTAAGTTCACTTTTTTAAATCAATTATATACGTTAATATTTAAACGGCGTCACTCTCGTTGAAAATTGTTCTGCACCTAACCGACGCTTCTCTTCCAAATTGTTAGCGGTCCCTTTCGAATCCAGTACGCATTGCATCTTGGGTAGAGGCCGGTCTCTGATTGGCTTTCATCGTTCACGTGGGTTGTTGACGTCACACTTTCCGTCGAATGGTTGCACCAATTTATCAATGAAATTCCTGGGCATATGGCCGCTTTTACTATATTTGGATAATTTGACAATTTGCATGCCGAAAGAATGTATTTATTTGTTAATATATTCTTAGTTTAAATTTGCTTTTGCGTTTGACGCTCAAAAATTATTTATTCAAATATTTTGTATTTTAAATGTACAAATATGTATTTCCTTTTTTATTGGATGTTGTGTGTACTGATGGTGTCATATACTATGCTATATTTTATCATTAATATTTCTAATAATACCAATATATTGTAAACTAATGACTATGGACTATTTCATAAATACTTTTCTTAATTTTAAAATGTATGCCATGCATTTGGTTGTTTAATTTCCTTACTTTAACTTTTTTATATCAAGCAACTAGTCTTTTTTCTGACCCGTATATTACATTACTCCAATGGCCTACTTACAGACTGACAGTTATCTGTTTTTGGTTATGTAAATACGTTTTTAATTTACTTGGATTTTGAATAAAGTGATATAATAATTAATAAATAAATAACATGTATTGTATTTTCTGACATGGTAATTATAGATAGATTTATTTAACGGCGACCTGCGCGAAAAATCTGGCGCATGTAGGGGAGGTAGTTGAAGGTCCCCCACCACCATCGACATGCCAGCTGGTGCTCTGCTTAGTTTGCCACATTAAGGGAAAGTGGTGGTGCGAGGGGGGAGGGGAAGTAGTGTGGGGGTTGGAATACCCTCCCTCACCACTATCTCCTTCTCTCTCGCACAAGTACACAAAATAGATCTCTATAGTTCTTAACGTTTTTGTTGTGAATTAGTACAGGTGTTTGTGTAGGTAACTTTAACCGGTTGAAATCTAGGCTTTTCTCTTATTAGTGAATTTTCTAAGGTTTGTTGTGGTTTATTATACAGTTATAAATTTGCCTAATCATCTAGAATAGTTTATTAATTTATTTGGTCATTTAATTTATACTGGAAGGTAAATTAATGTCTTGATATTATTTAGGCTATGTGAGATTAGGTTACAATTGGTTAGGTTATATTTATTTTCCTAATAAAAATGTGAATTTATAGGTTTATATAAAGATAATTTGTAGAGATGAGATTTGATACATTATAGTTGCAAGCCCTGTTAGTAACAATTTTGTAATAAACGGTATCAGTTAACTGACACAAACTTTCTCCCAACTTACTGTAGGCTAATCAAAATAATATTGTTTTTAATCATTTTATTTTTTACTACTTTTTAGAACAAAACAAAAAAATAATATTCTACCTACGTCAATCGTATAAAAAAATTATTGTCCCAGGCGGGATTCGATCGCGCGACCTTTGAATTACTGGCCGTGCTCGCTACCGTGGTGCTACCCTGTGCGGCCGCTGCCGCGATGCTAGATTGACAACACAAACTTGTTTATTTTTAAACATTTCCCCATAATTATAAAATGCCGAAGTTTTGATAAAAGCGGGTGGTGTCATTTTGTTTGGCATCTTAAGCACTATAAATACTGAAAATTTGATCAAAATCGTTAGAGCCGTTTTTGAGAAATTTGCATTTTTGTCGTTTTTTATGGGTTTTTAGGGGTAAATTACCCTTAAAAATTAAAAATTCCAAAAAATGAAAAAAAACGCCTGGAGATATTAGGGTTTAGTACCTACATACCAAATTTCATGAAAATCGGACCAATAGTGTCATCTCTGGTCGTGTATACATACAGACAGACTGACAGACAGACACCATTCTAAAAACACTTTTTTGGGTTCAGGGAGCACCAAAACAAAAAATTCCACTAAAAATATTTTTGGGTTCAGGGAGCACCAACACAGACAATTGCACTAAACAATTTTTTGGGGTTCTGGGAGCACCAAAACAGATAATTCAACTGAAAATTCAAATTCGAACATTTTTACGAAAACAATACTTTCTCCATATACTACGTATAGGGTGGAGAAAGTAAAAATAAAGCAGACAATCAACCATTTCACAAAGATTCCCGAAGAGTTATCAGTAACAGTTTTAATTATTACGTTAACTAGGGTAAACGTTACAATATTTTTTTAACTTATATAAAAATAGTAATTATTATCTTGTGCAAATTATATTAAATATATTATGATTTGAATACCAACAACAGTTTAACTGTACTTTCCTTTTTATTTGTTTTGTTTTTTATACATATTAAGTTACGCAAAAGCTCAGTCTTCAATGAGTTAAAATTTTAACTTACTTTTGTAACACCTTATACTTTTCTTAAATTATAAATTGAAAAGAGTAGTTGATAAAAAATGCGTTTAATCTAGCTATCATAATATATATATATATTTTTTTATTTGTACTAAATTATTGTAAATTACAGGTTATAGGTCCTCGTTCAACCGAGTTAGATCGCCTTGTGGAGGAAATGGCCGCTTATTATGCATTGGAAGAAAATAAAAAACTTTATGAGATCAAAAAGGTTAGTACATCAGATTAAAAGTTAAATGTTCAGATAAAGGGGTAACCCTCCGGCTGATAACTGTTGCAGAGCTCTATGGTTTCATAGGCTTAACCAGTGAGGGGTTTTGGGGGTTATACCCCCCCCATTGTAAAAAATATTTTGCACTTTGTTTACATTAAAATACGCTCTTAAGAGTAACTTTTTTTCAACACCTATGCAAATATCAAGCTACAATAAGTTTTTAATATATTTGCTGACATTATCTTTGGTCGAATTGGGCACTGGCACTTTATTTGACATATAGTGTATGGCCTGGGAACACACACAGAGTTTTCGTCCGCCACAGATTATTTGCCGTCGCCATCATATCAGCAGTGGGGCGAAGGAGAGTATAGAGCATACACATTGGTTGGAAAAATAAATCGGTTTATTAACCGCTGACGGTAGCTGGCAGCTGCTTGCTGCCACTACAATCGACGGATTTTCCACCGTCTCCGCCGAAACAGTGGCGAACGTGACCAAATGCATGCATATTTTCCTTCTTTTAGAATTTTTTTTGTAGAATACTATCCTACAGCCGGGTGTGTAGTTCGTCAAATAACGAAACCGACATTATTAAATAATTGAAAAATGTTTCTTCTAGTTCCTCAAATCAGGAAACACAGTGTAGAATGCTTCAAAATCTTCTCTTTATTTATTGATTGGATGAACCCAAATAAGTATAATTTGTTGCTTCCTTTTCAATCGGCGATAGAATAACAATAAAGCGAGAGTTGCTCTCTGTTCATATCAATAAAACAATAAAAGAAATAATATATTACATCATACTTCATGATTGATGAACTAGACACTTCAGTTTAATGAATCCTAATGAGGCTTTTAGACGGTGTCGGAAATTTTACTGCCCTGTGTGCACACTTTAAATTTGATGAGTGTAACTAATCCGCGGCTGACAAAAAAATGCCTTGTGCGTTCCAGGTCTATGGTGTTAAGAGGCAGCGCACGGAAAGATTTGGCGGGGATGAGTCATGGTTGCTATTCTAAAATAGGTCCGAATCACAATTAGAAGTGGAAAATTATACGTACCTATATCATTTTAAAGTACTTTTGGAAAGCCTAAATTTCCAACCCCCCCTCGTTGTAACCCCCTCCCCTCATATGGTCATCCTGGTTACGCCTGCGTATGGTTTGGACTTCTTTTTAGTGCTAGCAGCACATAATGAGACAATTACATGACAGTTAAATGTTAATCTATAATGTTCAATTTTAGATGGAATTGAAGCAGAAAGATCAGGTTATTCAGTAAGTAGCTTGACTATTTTGTGGAAACAAAATCTGGTGCCTATACATGTTAGTGAGCTGCCTGCACTAGTTTGCACTGTTTGTTTTGTTTACTTTGTGATAAACTTTTTCATTGTTTTCACTGAGTTTTAGTTTTTGCTTTTGTTATTTTATTCAAGAAAATAAATTGCTATTTTTGGTGTGTTGTGATGAGTTATCTACATTTTGAAATTCAATTCTTAATTTACTAGGATTTCATAAAGTGAACATTTTACTTTCTCACTATACTATAGTATAGAGAAAGTATAGTGATCGCAAAAAAATTGATGTTGAGATTTTTCTGGAAATATCCGTTTTGGGACCCCCTGAGTCCAAAAAAATGGTTTGTACAAAATGTCTGTCTCTATGTATACAAAGCTAGAGCGAAAACTATTCGATTGATTTCAAACAAATTTGCACCAGACATATGAAGTAGGCCTGTATAGATGCACGACAAACGGTTTTGAAAAATTTTGTAAAACAACCCCCTTTTGGCAAAAAAAAAACCCCATAAAATCAGTTATTATTTTTTTATAAAAAAAAACGGCTCTAAAGATTTTGATAAAATTTTGCTTATTCGTAGCCTTTAATGTACCCTACCATATGCAAAAAACCGCATCTCTCTAAAAATTCTCGTTTAGCTAATAATAATAATAATAATAACTGATTTTTGGGGTTTTTTGGCCATAAAGGGTTTTTTTTCAAAACCTTTTTTCGTGCATCTATACAGGCCTAATGTCGTGTTTGGTGCAAATTTGTTTGAAATCGATCAAATAGTTTTCTCTCTAGATAATAATAATAATATTTATTAGTTAATCTTCTACTTTAATAAAAAATCACCTCTCCTACCCCACACTACAAGTCATAGTGAATCTGTTTAGTAATTTAAATATTTATGTGAGAAAGTATGTGCCAGTTCCTGGTACCGTTTATTTATATTGTGTTTTTTTTTTTAATTTCTAAATAAGAAACCAAAATTCTTCAAATATATTATATATATGGTAAGTGTTTTCACTTCTTATAACATTATTCTATAGCTCATTCTGTAATTTAAAAACTTATTTAAATATGTCTACGCAATGCTCCAAAAACCCTTGGCACTGGAAATTTTGTAATCAGTGTCTTTAGGGTTTATCTTTTTCTAAAAATTATTTTAAATATTTAGTATAAGTGAAATAAAAATAGTAATCACTCTTTACATGGCTTTAAAATTATTTTCAGCTCACTATTGGTCAAGTTGTTGCTGCACCATTCAATTTTGACACAAAGTGGTATCGAGCCGAAGTCAAAAAGATTGAAATAAACGATTACGATCCAAATGAAAGCAAAGTAGACTTATATTATGTTGATTATGGAGATTCAGAATTACATAAACAAAATGAATTACTACAGTTGAGAACAGATTTCCTGACGTTAAGATTTCAAGCCATCGAATGCAACCTTGCAAATGTAACACCGAGGTAAGAAAATTTACATCCTTCAGTTAAATAACTATTTTTTTTAAAGCAATTTGTGGAATTTTGCACATCAGGTATTTTTAAAAATAGGTAAGAGCTTGCAATATTGAGAAAATGTCAAGCAACAAGGTAAAACTCGATATAATAGTATTGATTTCGTTGGCAACAATAGACTTAATTTCTCAGATGACTGTTCTTGAATCAGCCACAAATTTCTCGATATGTTTTGAATTTTATTTTTTGTCTTATAATAAGCATAAAAGATTACATCAGAATGAAAAAATATAACCAAAGTCTTCTGGTGACTTATGGGAAGGTAGAAAGCGATATCACTAAACGTGTTTCAAACTACTTTACCTCCCAAAAAATATCTAACCCATGAAAGAATAAAATTGGTGTTGTAACACTAGCACCTGGTTTCTTTGCATTTGGAGATTTTTTTTTATAGTTACAGCACTTCTATTTGGATTATAACATACATATATTATATGATAATATAAAATCTATAAAAATCTATTTCTGTTACCTGGTTTACTTCCGAGATGCAATTGAACTGTCTTAGTGTGTTAACTTGATTTAGTTTTGATTTTGATCGTAGTTCTTGTAAAAGTTTACTAATTTTTTTTTATTTGTCTTTAAAAAAAATGTTGTTTGTAAGTTAGTTCCTGGTCTATTAGATGTCTTCAGATACTTGTTTTGTTAAATGAGGCCTACTTTTGTCTTCTTAAATACAATTAGATATTACGAACTTTGATTACAATAGACCTCATGGTTATCCCAATTAGTCCTTTAAATCGAGGATGACTGTAATAATATTTCATAAATAATAGAGAAATTTGTGTAGCAAGAATCAAATATAAGTAGAATAATATTTATATACAGACATATGCACAATAATTACATTACACTATAGGCTATACATGTGAAGTATGGCTGCAAAATAATCAAACTGATTTTCCAGTCAAATGCTGTGCAATGCAATCACTTGACATCTCCCTCTTTCCATTCCTACCTCAAAGTCGACTGTTGACTCCCAGTCAAGCCTTTTGTTCTCAGCTCGTCGGGAAAATGCTTAGCGTTTTAAAAAGCTCAACATGTTATTATGAAATTAATTGTGAAACTTGGTAAATCCCCTACAAAAACAAATTTTTCGTTTAAAAAATGTATTCGGTGATGAATGTTTATCATATACCGTTTTTGAATGGTATAAATGGTTCAGAGAGGGATGAGAGGAAATTGAAGATGACCCATGTCCAAGACGACCTTTCGTGTCAATGATTGATGAAAACATTCAGAAGCTTGTTTTTTAATTAAAGATATAGTCACAAAACTTATAAAAAGGACAATAGTGTTGAAAAAAAGTGATTTTTTAACAGGTTTTGGACAAAAACATAAGCAAGTACTTGGATTATTTTATTTTAAAATTGTTTGAAAATACTTTAAAATTGGTGAAAAGGCCATAACTATTTCAAAACCTTGTATTGAATATTTTTATCATTTTGAGTAAAATTAGATTGTTTTTGTTTAATGGATTGGAATTCTTGTTAATATAATATTGTGTTTTATGAATATAATCAATGAAATTTATGATACCATGTCTTTCTACAGTTATTGGTTTACCAATCATTACAAGTTTTGAAGTTATTTTAACATCTAATGCAATACCTGGCAGGCAACTTAATCTTTTAAAATATAGTTGAGCATATAATAATTAAACCAAGAATGTGTCGATACCGATTCCCTAATGTCGATTCCATTGATTCTTAGTCGCAGTAATCGGTATTGAGAATCGATCGTATATGTCGATTCCAAACACAAACCAAACATCTGATGTGTACTGAATTATTAAGCATATACGTGCATAATCCATTTTTAACATTTATACATTTTTAAAATTAGGGATGGGTCGATTAATGATACTACTGAAACTTTTTCTTTGGAACCGGTCGATTAATGCTACTACTGAAATTTTTTCTTTGGAACCGATACCGAGAGATAATCAGTTATTTATATCATTGTCGGACTTGCCAGTTCTCCGTATTTCAAATGTAATCTCCAGTATTTGCAATCACATTCTCTGTATTTAAACCCAATTTAGCATTTAACAATAAATATCAGTAGGACAAAATGTAAAACTTTCTTAGTTTGATGTATGTAAACATTTTCCGTAGTAAAATGTTCAGGCAATTGTTTCTTTTGTTAAGTAAACGTTTCTTGTTTTATTTATATTCATGCATAGGCTGTTATTTGTACACAGGAAGGTTAAGTAAGCTCAAGGTCAACCACTTATGGATTGATTTTTTATCGTGTCTATCATTGAAGAAACAACACTATAAGAAGCGAAACCCCCATGTTATCAGAGATAACACTTTTCAACAGTCGATAAAGCCTAGTTGGCATCGAGGCCAACAGGTACCGCCAGCAGCATCGCCGCGTGGACTGTACCTTCTCTGTTGAGACTGTACAGTCGGTCGGTCGCGTCTTCGTTTGTGAAGTTACTCTAATGGGTCGGATGTTTGGAGTTTTTAAATTTTTATTTTTATTTGTGATAGAGAAGATTAATTAACATAATTTTTTTTCGTTAGTTTTAAAATTAACATTTTACTTTTATTACCGTAGTTTTACTTTTAAAAATTCAGCAAACTCCATAGCAATTTCATCTGTATCCTAATTCTTATTTATAAAAAGCTAACATTTGGAAAACCTGTTCTTTTAGTGTACTTTCAAGTTCAAAGAGTTTACCTGGTTTTAGAAATGCATTTATATTAAATCTTTAACTTTAAATTTTGTATGCTTGGTTTCTTAAGAGATGTGTGATATTCTATTTGTGTGTATGTTGTTTTCCAATGTATGTATGTGTCGGGGGCGGATACAGGATTTAATTTTGGGAGGGGTCATAAGAAGTCGAAAACAACATTACCGAGAATTTAACAACAACGGGCCTGGGGCATTAAAAAAAAATATATATATAAACTCTATGAAATAACTTTTTAATGAATTTCTAGGCCTTAAATATTGTCTTCAAAGAGCAAGAGTTTCTTGCAAATTAAAGAATAAAATTAACACTAATCATTGAAGAGTTAACAGGATACAGGAACGGTACTAAAATCAATAACTCCACAACACGATCATTAAATCCACTTTGTTTCACTAAATTTAAAACAACGTAACACAAGCTTCCACTTAATGAAGTCATAGAGTTCCATACGGCGGGGGCTCCGTAAAACAATTAGCCAAACCAATAGAGATTATTTCTTTTTTATTGAATTTCAGTTTTAAAATTTGTTATAAAATAAAAAAACTATCAAGCAAGGAATTTTTGCTCATTTTTATAAACAAAAATAACAATAAATTTGGACTTTTGGGATTTTTTGTTGATATTACAAAAATTTATACATGGATCACGTTATTTCCATCGGGACATTTGTAGAGAATTAAAAACCTACAAAATGGTTTTTGAAAACCCAGATCGGACCATTTCTCACCGAGAAAAGTCGGAAAAAATTACTATTAAAAAGTTCATATCTTTGTTAACTTATAATACTGTATTTAGGGCAGATCTTTCGGAAAATTATTGTTTAGTATTTGTATTTCAAACAGGCGGAAGATAAAATTTGTCGCATTAATAGTTTTTGCACAATTTCAGTATTGGTAAACAATTTAGACAATTATCTTGCATAATGCGGAGGAGAAGAGAAAGGCAGGCTGCTGTTTCCGTCACTACCACTGTCTCTCTTGCAAATTTACCATCGGCGTCGCTAGCAAATTTACACGTTTTGCGATATGTTCTGAAGCATTTTTATCATACTTTATCAACCTTAAAAAAATCAAAGAGATAAGAATTGTAAATTTTAATTTCTACTTTCAGAATCCATTTGGTAAATTTAAACCGGGCCACTCAGGTTAATTGGGCGTATCATGCAAGACAATGGCCTAAATTGTTTATACTGTAATAATTGTGCAAACACTATCAATGCGACAAATTTCATCTTCTTACTGTTTGAAATACACATAATAAACAATCATTTTCTGAAAGATCTGCTGTTTTGGGGGGTACCCGCCCCCCTGTATCCGCCCCTGGTATGTATATTCATGGTGATCATTTATTTGAACAAAATAATAGGTTAAACCGGATGTTCCATAACTATTGCCAATCTACGTTTTGTAATATTGCAAATAGAATACGGAAATGTTTATTCTTTATATGACTAAAGGAGGTTGTGTTTGTTGCATCAAAAATTTGGCCCTCTCCAAAAAATGGGGGGTTGGGAAATCAAAAAAACAAATTCATGAAACCCCACTAGTGGTAGCAACTATTTTGGGCAGAGTTGACACAGAGACCTCCAAACGGCACCAATGTTTTAGTATAAAGACCTTGAAAATGTATACCACTCGATGGGGGTTTGTTGGTATAAAACCTTTTTAGTCCAAAACCTCCCATTGTTGTAGTCCCCAACCTCAACAATCCCCTCTACGATTTGATCTCGTTTCTTGTGTGATTTCTTTACTCATGCTAATTGTTTACAACACGCTCGCTCATTCCCTTACGCGAAGAATAAGCGTACACCTAGTTATGGAACACCCAGTATAATAATTTCGTACTCTATGAATACTATACTTTGCTTTGAATTATTTTAGTTGTTCGATTGTATTTTTTTTTTTGTTTTTGTAATAATGCGAGTAAAAAGATAATTATTATTTATTTATGGTCTCCCCCCCCCAGTTCAAAATAGTGACCTTAAAACTAAATCTTTCAGAGCGTTTTAGCAAAAATGTCATAAGTATTGCCAGCAAAACAATACTTTTTATAAGCTTTAAATATCCCAAAAGCGGTAATAAACAATCTAATGCCTTATTTGAGAATGGCTGAAATATATACGTTTGGTTTCAAAACATAATTAATTGTATTGCTATTTTACCTAAGTTTTTGCACATTTAGTTTTAAATATTTTACCGATTTTTAAATCCGATTTGATGAAATAAAATGTTTATTTGTTAATTAATGTTGCATTCATATTTAATTATACCTTGTATGAAATATTTTTTTCAACAAAACAAGCTTAAAAGACTTCCCCTAAATTATTTCACGGTAATATATTATCAAATCAAATTCAGGAAAACCCTATGTTCAAATAATGTTAATTGGAGATTTAAGATAATTTGTATATGGTATTGGACATAATTTACTTAAAATTGTTTTTATATTCATTAAAAAAAGTATTAAATTTATGCCACACTTTATAAATGGGTTATTAAAACATTATCAATAATAAATAATTGCTCGCGCCAAATATTGAAACATGTGCTTGCTCCCTACACAACGAAAATTCAAACTTTTCGTCGGGGATGATTAAAAGGAGAATTGAAAGTAGTTTGTGCAAGGCAGTGCAAGAGGCAGATATATTCGCGGTCTGGTGGTTGCTGCGAAATTTAAACTCTGTCTATAATGTAAGTTTCGTCTCGAGGCACTGCAAAAGACTGGTGGCGCTCCGAGTGGCTTCGATGTGAACTACCACACAAGCGTCCGCTTAAAACCCATTAGGTTTCGCTTCTTATAGTATTGTTTCTTCAATGTGTCTATTTATTTACAGAATTAGGGTGTCTGCTGTGAAGGAAAGTTACAAATTTTATAGATCGGTAACAAAATTATTTATAGTATAATAATTCTATTTGCTTTAGTTCGGGTAAAACAATTTGGAAATTTTCGGGATTTACATTACCCATGATTTATGTTTTCTGTGGGAGTCTCGATGAAGTGCCTTTGTTTTATTAGCTATTCATTCTCGCAAATAGCGACATTTCCACTTTTTCCGAATTTTACAAGTGTCATCTAAATAACCTTTTCGCGGACCTTAGCCGTTGTAATTTAAATTAAGTTTTAACGCCGGTATTTCATGGAAACAAGAACAAATTATTGTTCTCGGGAGCCAAGAGTGCAGTTTTTTTCGCGGACATATACACTGTTGTATATTAAATTGGGTTTTATAAAATTACCGCTAATATTCGGACGTCGTATTCTTTTGCGTATATTCATCATTGCATTTTAAATAGTATTTCAACAATGGTAGTTTATAAAATTGGCACAAATTGTATTCGGGCATCGATTTTTCAGGAACATAAGCTATTGCATATTAAACTAAACTTCATTTCAATACCGACGTTTTATAAAATTAGTGCTAATAATATTCGGACAACGTATTATTTTGCGGACTTTCTTCATTGTATTTTAAATAATATTTCAATAACCGTAGTTCATAAAATTGGCACAAACTGTATTCGGGCATCTGTTTCAATCTTTTGTGTCTAATTCTGAATGCTATCTAACTTATTAAGGTTTATTTATTTACGGACATTGTCACTTTAGAGATTTCCATGTCATTGGTCTCCAGCAGCATGTCAAAATGATTCAATATTCATAGACTTAGACTAAACAGTTTTCTTTTTATCCAATTGTAAAAATAATCATATGTAGCCTAGATATTTTTGGCTTAAACAAATAGTTTTTAGCAAACAAATTTGTAATAAATATGCATTTAAAGTTAACTGACATTTTTAATACTCCCATAAATATTCCCTTATTATTTATAATTTCTTACAACAAGGATATTAATTGCTGCATGACCATTAAAAAAAGAGCAATAGTCTATTCTATTTTGGCTCTTTTTAAACTTTTGTGTGCATTTAAGGCAAACTTGGTGGGTTCGTTTCCTTTCCCCATATTTACATTGTTTTGTTAATTGTTGTAATTGGAATCAAATTCAAGGAATTGGAATCGAGAATCGACAAAATCTGGAATCGACCCATCCCTAAATTAAACAATTCAAAATTTTAAAGGTTTTTAGAGACAAGATTATTTTTTTTTTTTTAAATATCATATACAAAATTTTAAGTAGTTCATAAAGGAATCAAGGCACTTGTATCTCGTTTAAAAAAATGTATACTTTAAAGAACTTGTGATTTATTTCAAATTACACGAAAACAAAATTTGACTCATATGCTGTTTCAAAGTTATTGTTTATCAAATAAAGCTAATAGATAAGATAAAGGAATTAATTTATGAAATACTTGGTATCACTGTTATTTCTTGAAGATTGATGGGCTTTCTCTACTAGTTAATTCTGTTTTTTTCAAACAAGATATTTGTTTTTAACTTTTTAATTTACAATTTGTTCGTAAAAAAAAAAAACACAAAGAAACCAGTGTTGTGAGTTATTTACAGAAGCTCGGACATGACCCATATGCATAAGTTTTGTTTTCTTTAATGCACACGCTCCCGTAACTTATTGGCTTTGAATACTAAAGCGTCTTCTATTTTTACTTTACAGTAGAACCTCGATAATTCAAGTCGCAGTAGTTCGAGGGTCCGGGTATTTCGAGCCTTGTTTGCAAAATAAAAAATAGCTTTTTTTACTATATTAAAGCTTCTAAAACATCGAAGTAGTGCACCTTCAAAATTACTTTGTTACCGCCATTCCATTGTAGTTTAAAATGCCAACTAGTCTATTGAAAGTGACAAGGGATCGAAGTGGCTGGCTTGTGTTCACTTGGCGGGCTTGGCGACACACCACCACTCGCAGTTAGGAAATGAGTCAACATTGAGTCTCGCAGTTTATATCTCATGTCAGCTCAGTCATATATCTCATTCTTGATTGTCTCCCCCTCTTGTTATTCCAAAATTAGATCAATTTCAATAGTAAACTGATGTCAGTTCCCACACAAGTACGCGCGCTAAGCATTTCGGTGTTGTGTAACATTTTTGATTATCGAGTACATTCTTTACTGTTTCTGTTAAGCTACTGATTTTACTTTTGATTGTGTTTTTGTAAGGATGAGCGAAAAAACTAAAAGAAAATTTGTGCCAATTAAATTAAATTAGAGGCCTTGAAAAGACTAGACAATGGTGAAACCTTGAAGAAACTTACAGCTGAGTACGGTTACGATGAAATATCTGTAGGGGAATAGCGCCTTAATAGATATAAAATCTAAATATTTTCAACTATTAAATGTTGTAATATTTCGACTAATTAAAACATTAAAAATATGTTATTCGTTATTTTTGTCCATTTCTCCGTGTATTCCGAGTTTTTTATAGTTCGAGGTACAGTCAGCCCCAATTAGCTCGAGCTATCAAGGTTCTTCTGTATTTCTTATTTTTATATTGTTTTTTTTTTTCGGGTTACACTTTTAGGGTTATTTCTATTTTCTAAAAGTTCATTGATTAATGCAAAAAAATAGTGAGTGTCTGTACTTCATATATTTTTGTTACGTGGTAATTTTTGTATATGTGGACAAAATTACTAGTAATTAATAAATCAGTTTTTTTGGTAAAATTGGTGCAATAGATTCTACTACATGCAATTTCTACTGTATAAAATTACATGAATATTACAGAAACATGAATTTGGTTCGTATTAGAAAAAAATTTGCAGGACAGATAATAAAAATGTATAAAAAATATGATACAATAAACATGCATATATAAGTACTAAAACTCTTCATCAGTAGTTATGTCAATATCATTATCGTCATCTAACTCGGACCTAAGCAGTTTATCCACTTCACTAGAACATACATTTTTCATCTTCCCATCTATTTATAGTGACAACATCAAATAATAGTAAAAACGTTAACAAAAAAATAAGAACAATCTAAAAAAAAACAACACACGCTAAAGCAACAAAAACAAACCGAAAACTAATACAGTTTAACTATCTGCAATTGTTGGGCGGGTTGTTGATTAAGGTTAACAAATATTTTGCGTGTTTATTTTCATAAAATGGACAATATTCAATACTTTTTTATTAATTAATACATTGTTCTTTCTCTACAGTTTTATGTAAAAAATCCAAATATTGTAAAAATTATATAATTTTACTTTCTCACTATACTATAGTATAGAGAAAGTATAGTGATCGCATGTTGAGATTTTTGTGTAAATATCCGTTTTGGGACCCACTGAGTCCAAAAAAATGTTTTTTACAAAATGTCTGTATGTACACAAAGCTAGAGCGAAAACTATTCGATCGATTTCAAACAAATTTGCACCAGACATGTCAAGTAGGCCCGTATAGATGCACGAAAAACGGTTTTGAAAATTTTTGAAAAACAACCCCCATTTTGGCAAAAAAAAAAACCCCAAAAATTCAGTTATAATTTTTGTATAAAAAAAAAACGGTTCTAACGATTTTGATAAAATTTTGCTTATTTGTAGCCTTTAATGTACCCTACCATATGCAAAAACCACATCTTTCTAAAAATTCTCGTTTAGCTAATAATAATAACTGATTTTTGGGGTTGTTTTTCAAAATTTTTCAATACCTTTTTTCATGCATCTATACAGGCCTAATTGACGTGTTTGGTGCAAATTTGTTTGCAATTGATGGAATAGTTTTATCTCTAGCTAATAATAATAATATTTATTAGTTAATCTCCTACTTTAAAATCACCTCTCCTACACCTCCTACAATAATGAAGTCACTGTGAATATGTTTAATAATTTAAATATGTTTGTGAGAAAGTATGTGCCAGTTTCTGGTACCGGTTATTACATTTGTTTTTCTGAACTTCCAATATATTGAAAGTTGGTATTTTTAGAAATAATATTTTTTTTAAACCGTGATAACATCGAATTCATTTGGACTTTTATTTACGTTATAGAATACAACTAAAGTAGGGATTACAATATCAGTTCCCTCCCCTCCCCGAACATGAGCACAAACATACAAAGTTTACCTGTTTATAATATTGATGAATATTGTGCAAGTTTACCTAACCTAAGTTAAACTATGTTTGGTAAGATGATAACAGAAGCTAGTTAATTAGTGGTAGTAGGATAGTAGGAAAGAATCTAACTACTTTCCTATTAGAAAATGTTAAACTGATAATGCATTTTATTTGAACCATTCTTTAATCATCAAGTTATTTCTTGTATGGACACAACAAAACTAATCAAAGTTTGATTAAAATATGATAGTAGTTTTTTAATTAGGATTTAGAGGACAGGTAATCTCGGAATAAAATGTTTGAATGTTGAAAATCTAATTGAAGAAAGCAAGAAATAATTTAATCTCAGTAATTAATTAATTATACGTAACAAATTAATACATTTTGTATACTTCAATATACTGTACCCTCTTTCTTGCAAGTCCTATGATTGTAATTTATAAAACTTTAAATAAATTTTTACTGTCCATTGACTCACTTATACAAGCTGAAACCCGGCATCTACTGGTAAAGATGCTCCAGTAATATAACTCGCTCCATCTCCTGCAAGAAACACAACTGCTGCTGCTATTTCTTCAGGTTTGGCTATTCTCTGCATTGGAACTTTAGCCTTGAAAAACTCATACCTATTTTCATTCTGCTCCTCATTGAATCCATAATTTGTTGCGAAATCTGAATAAACAGGTCCCGGTTCGACAACGTTGACTCGTACTTGTTTGGCTGCCAAGTCTAGAGCAAGACAACGTGTAAACTGTTCCAAAGCTGCTTTGGACATGCTGTAATCCAGAGATCCGGGGAACGGTCGGATACCTGCAGTACTGGAAATATTAACTATGTTACCTTTGGTTTCTATTAAATACGGCAAAGCCAATTTTGTTAATTTATAAACAGCTTTAACATTAACTTTAAATATTTTGTCAAAATGTTCCAAAGATTGGTCGACATCTTGAATTCCACCGAGCCCGCCAACACCTGCATTGTTTATAAGTACGTCAAGTTTCTTAAATTCTTTTATTGTTGATTCTAACAAAGTGTTTATAAATTTATCATCACTAATATCACCAACTACTATGAGAGGTTTCTTATTTCCAACCTCTTCACACTTTTTAGCAACACTATTTAGTTTCTCAACATTACGCCCGGTTATAGTCACACCAGCGCCTAGCTGTGCTAATTGAATCGCTATCGCTGCACCGATACCCTGGCTTGATCCAGTAACTAAAACGGATTTTCCTGAAAACATTTTCACTAACTGTATAGGTTGACTGTTTGTATACAACTGCAGTTAGTTATACTCTTATCAGAGGTTAATAGTAGTGGTATTTCCTATTTGTTATTGTTATCACTCTATAGAGATAACACTTTTTTGATAAGAACGTACTGATCATGGCGGTTCTTAGTTATTGTGCAATAATTTATCTTATTGTATGTATTATTGACATAAATAGATACAAGGTGTTCATTAACTCACTGATTATATTTTATTAAATAATTCGGCATGATACAATATATAATTAAAATTTAATTAAAATAATCAATTAAATATAGTATAGTGAAGAAAGATTATATGTTTGTTTAGAATTTACTCAGAAACTTCACAATGTACTAATAATGAGACAAACAAAGCCAAACATACAATTATCCATAAATTCTATTTTACAGTAAAATTACTTTATTTCTTGAGGGAAATCGTAAGAATTTTAATGCCAACAGTAAATTTTTAGTGAGATGTAAAACTAGGTTTTCTATTGAAATAGACATGTCAATATTCTTCTTCATGAATTAAAAAAATCTTTTATCTTAAAACAACATGTCCCAACAAAATAGTTATTATGCTTGATTTTCTGTGAAATAGTATCACTTTAATCAATTATTATGAAAATTATTTGTAGCTTACTGAAGTACTAATGTTTAGAAGAGAATGCTTTTGTATTATTGTTTATTGTTTGGTAAAAATATTTCTTAAAACAAATCTCTTCTTTGGAAAAATGTACAATACACTTGTATCTTTCAACAATCATTTGTTCTTTCAATAATTTAACATATTGGAAGTAAGGTGAAAGTGGGTTAAAATAAACTAGTTTTGTAGGAATTTTTCATGAAGTTGTACCAGGGTAATTGTCTTGCGGTGGGGTGGTTTCTTGTAAACAAATTGATTATGTGAAAGTACTTAGTGAATAGGTTAAATAAACACGTCTGATAACTGACTGTTAAGACTCCCAATTTTCTTTTAGACATCTCTCTGATTTTTGTATTACCGCAAAATGAAAACTGGTGTTCAACTAGCCTAGGAATTGTCAGTCTTGGAAAGGTTGGATGGTGAGGTTGCAGGCATAGACATGTCTGTATATCTCAGAATATCAAATCGTTTTATATTGTAATTAATCCATCAGAGGGCATGATAATTTGATTGTAATAGCTGTTATGTCATTATTTACCAATGTTGTTACAGTATACCCAAACAAAGTTTGCTTAAAACAGCTTAATAGGACTACGGTGTCAAGAATTCTGTTGTGATTAATGATGTTGCTATAAACAGTATCCAGTGTGTACTTGAATTATAAGAAATCTGTGTTAAGTTTATATAGTTGCCATATATACGAAACTCGTTTCTCTCTCTTTATAGTAACCTTGTGTAATAAAACATTGAAATTTGTAGTTAATGAAGTAGGATGCTGTTACAGTGGTAAGTATTTGTTTCAGTGGTCCTGGAGAGGAATGGAGTGAAGGGAGCATTGATTGTTTTGAAGAAATTTGTCATGTAGCACAGTGGAGACCTATGATGGCACGTGTTGTAAGCTTCAAAGAGAAACAAAGAGGCCATAGAGAAGGAAGTCCTGTACCATGTGTTGATCTCTTTGACACAAGTGGAACAGTGGTAAGCTGCACAATCTTCAAATGCTATATAAAATACATCTCTCTGTCTGTGTGTTTATTCGATAGTTTATAACTTGGGAACCAGAGATCCCATTTAATGCAATTTTTTCCTACATGTAGATAAAATATCTAATACACTAAGTTTGATCTAGATCGTTTCAATACTTCCAATACTTGTTTCATAATAAAAATTCTGAATTTCGTTCATATTTTATTCCTTAAAATGCTCAGTAACAAACATTTTTTGTTATTAATAAGTTGCTAGATGATGTTATTTTGATCTGAAATCTTTTATAAATTACATTAAATTTTAATTTATGACCATTTTTTACTGTCGGAAAATTTTTAAATATTGAATTTTCTATATATATTCTATATATTGTTCATAATTTGTTTATATTTTCTACAACAATTAATTTATTTCTTGTAAATATCAAAGTTGTTAGATGGTATAAATGTACTTTGGGTTCAAAATCTCTTTTAAATCAGTAAGTTATTTACGTATGTGATTTCATAAATTAGAAAAAGTAAATAAATTTAAAAAGATAATAATAATAATTACTAATAAAAATCAATTTCACCAAGAACCAACGGTTGTTAGTATAAATAGTTTAATAAAAATCAATATTTATTGGCAAGTAATAGAAAGAAACCAAAGATAGATACATTACATAAAAAACAATTAAGGAAGAAATACAATGGAAGTAGAAGGCATTGCTTGAGACATGCAGCAAAACCTTGAGAATTGGAACGTAGTAGCAGATCCGCCATGTTTTCTGAACAATGAAATAGACAGTCGCAATAACAACAGCAAACGGACAAGCGTACTACTAGACTCGGAGAAAGTATCGCCGTTCATAATTTACAAATGTCGCCATAAAGTTATTTATAATTCATCTCCATACATAAAAGAAAGTGTCCATACATAATTAACTTCTTAAATCGTCGTGTTTAAATAAATATTTATAAACTGTCACCATATAAACATCAAACGGGCATATAGAATCACCGTTTGTTTTAGTAAAAGATGTTTTTATATGAGTGTTAATGATTCTTCATATAATAACTGGAAAGTTTTTTCGTGAAAGTGTTAACACTGCGTGGTATTTGGTGAAAATTTGTTTTGTCTTAAAATGGATAGTTGTGAAAAAGGTTTTATTCAAAAGTGCAAAAGCACAATTGTTAGGTTTTTAACCAATAACAACACACAATCTGGTGTAGGTGTTTATTGGAGACCACATAATATATTATAAAATGATAATTTCTGGTACAACTTGTATCTTAAACTTAAACTACAATCATTGTACCGTACATAGACAGATCTAACCTTACTTGACATAGTCATAGGCAGGATGTTCATGTCGAACTGTCTTTTACATTATATGCTGCACCGGATATCAGTGCTGTCTAGAGCACATACATTTCTAAGTTATAACAACAATGAAAATGTAAGTTGAAATAGGGATGTACAGAAACTGGTAATTATTACGTGTTAAGATCTTATAGAGCCTATTCAATCAATATTCTTTGTAAAGTTAACTGTTCAGATTAATGTTACAGTCAAAATTTAATGGTTCTAAATATATCAATTTTTATAGTTTATAAGTTTGTTACATTTTCAACTGTTATGTTTGTTTAGCAATTCATTTGTGAACCATAGTCTACATATGTAAGTACTTGTGTTGTACCAGAGAAAGAGTTCAAAATTTTATAAATTGATGAATTATAGCTAAACAAATTTATAAATGAGATAAATAAATAGAGATTGTGCAAGGTTGTGCAACACTCTTGTGATGTCACAGCTCAGATTAGGCATATAATGTTTTAGTAACTAAGACTACGGATGGCATTGTAACAAAACTCCCTTTATAATATTCTTGTGTTACTATCTCTTTTCGATTATCTGATGTAAAGCCCACTTTGTGGAGTCAATCTATAAAATTACTCTTTTCTATCCCTAAAAGAGTTAATAGGTAGAAAGAGAATTTTATAAATAATATTTAATAATCAAAATTTTGCATGCAAAGTTTACATTATACACTACATAAATAATTTGTGCTTTGGATTTTAAAAGAGTCTTGGATTATTCTTATTTATTGTTGATATTCATTAAAAAGATATTGATAATTGAAGAACATTTTATTTGCACACAGCTAGCTCATTTAATTCACTAAAAAAACATGGCACACAATAACTCATGTTATAGATTAATTATCTCGGGTAGGTTACAGTTTTGTTTTACGAGTACGCATTAATGTTCATGAGATTAATTAAAAGAAAAGAATTTAAAAAGTTCCAAAGCTTTATTTATTAATGATAGGGTCTAAAAATTGTTTATAATTTCTTTTACTGATGAATTGTTTGTACTTATAATATTTGTTACCATTACTGAGTTCTTGCGGGTGATTTTGCATTATAATTCACTGTTTATAAGCTGTTTAAATTTACAAAAACTGAATAGCATCACTTTTCTTTTCACTGTCTAAGAAAACACATCTTAATTAGTCGACGATTAAACAACTTCTCTTAAAGTCGCTGGCTTCCCCAAGCTTTTGAAATCGCCAGGATCTTCACCATTGATTCAGGTTTTCGGCATCCTCGTATCTTATTGGTCGGCTGGATCTTGTCTCGTTCCGCACATGTAAATTCTCTTATGTTGTCATAGGCCAATTTCCGGGTTTTGGGTTTCAGAGTTCGAGTCAAATGATGCTATAAATATTTTGAGTCTTTGCTGCTTTAAGTTATATTTTGATTTGATATTAAAATTATCTTTCTAAATTACTGTGTTTAATGATATAAAAATATTATTTACTTTATTTATGTAAATTTTTACTAAAACCCCATTTAGATACAGGGGTTTTGGGTCTACGGTAAAGACCACGAAAGAATGCCGTTGAGGGACGGGCTTGTGTACACCTAGACCTTGAACGCTCCAATCGCCTTAGTGCGACGTTGTCACGTTCTTCCCACGCTTCTAACTGACTGCGGCTGACTCAACGCATTTATAATTCTTTAAACTGTGCGATTAAGCCTCGAGCGGTAAATACCAGGAGTGTTCGAGGCTATTAGATATGGCAACGCTGCGCGCCCATCCTACTGGCCGCCACGCAACAATATTCTTAGTGGTCTTTAATATAAGATTATATACTTAATATGGCTGATAAACATTAATTTTTTTACTTGATTAGGTGCTCACGGGGGAGGCAGACTGCGTCTTTAAAATTTGGAGGGGAGGGGTTTAAAAAAATGGTGTAAATTATATTTTAAAAAATTGCAAAATTTCTTCTAATAGTATTATAAAATTGAATGAAATGGAACTAAGCGATTGCAGCACTCTCAGAACTCAACAACAATACAGATTAAACGGTATGCCAAACGCGAATAAATACATTTTATTAGATATTGAAAGTTTATTCCTTCATTATTTGTTTAAAATCTTCTGAACTACAAAAGCAGAAAACTCTCACTATATCAAAGCCCACTAAAGAATACCGTTGAGGGACGGGCTTGTGTACACCGAGACCTTGAGCGCTCCAATCGCCGTAGTGCGACGTTGTCACGTTCTTCCCACGCTTCTAACTGACTGCGGCTGACTCAACGCATTTATAATTCTTTAAACTGTGCGATTAAGCCTCGAGCGGTAAATACCAGGAGTGTTCGAGGCTATTAGATATGGCAACGCTGCGCGCCCATCCTATTGGCCGTCTCGCAATGGTATTCTTTAGTGGGCTTTGATATAGTGTAATCCATACATGTGTATATTGAAGTTCCCTATGCTTATGTTGTGAAACCTCTCACTGATTGAGTCTAACAATATACAGGTATCTACTACTGAACTAGAGATGGGAATTACCATTACATTGTGGTAATAGTCTTCAACATTCCACGGCATCTCTGTAATAGGTTTCAATAACGTATTTACGCAAGCAACAAAATTTATCAGTTGGTGGTTTTGTCAAAGAGTGTTATTTTTAATGTAAAGTTTCAGATGAGATTACTTGATGCTAAAATAATGTCGCCTGCAGATTTGTATTGACTATAGCGAGTATAACGTTTATTCTAAATTGTTTGTACATACACTTCTTAATGTGTTGGTTAATTGCTGTGCAGTAAAACTGAAAATGAATAAACATAAAAGTCAAACTAGTTTGGTTACTTTCTTTTACAAAAAAAGCAAAACTGAAGAAATCCGGCAATGTAAGGCAATCTGATTATAACCTTAGTCTATTAAATACTGTTACTGCTATAATTTTTTCAATGTTTTTCACTACTAATTTATTCTAGAAATTTATCTTTTTTTATAATTTCAGTATTTGCAAATCATTTTAAGTACAGTCATTAATTTGACCTACATCGTATAGAAAGAATGTCCTATATTGAAGTTGTTTTGAATATCTCATAACGTTTAATGGTTTCCTAAACTGTACATCTAATTTATATCGTGTTCAAATAATATGACATATGTCTACAGTTCACATTGGATAGTTTTACTAGTGTTTAAAAATCGTTTTGGTGATATAGTGAAGTTAATTTAATTGTTTGCATTACATACATTGGAATTCATCGAGTTGGGCTGTGTTTTTATTCATTCAATACAAAATAACCCCACTTATATATTTTTTAAAATTTGTTTTGTAATTTAATTTTATGTTAAATATTATTTAATCTTTTAATAACTAAATAGGAAATACTTATACAAATTGATAACTTCAAGACACAACTAACAATTGAGAGATAAAAGCTTAGCTTTGTTTAATTAACAGATAGTAAAATAGTTTTCTTAATACACTAACTGGTGGTATCATTCTTTCAGTTCATAATATATTTAACAGGTGATATTCACCAATGTTCATATTCAAGTTTCACAATAAAATTAATACAAATCAAATAAATA